>DWLH01001517.1:0-12708 GCA_018249795.1 Heliconius telesiphe telesiphe | reverse complement strand
ACAAAGATTTGTCGAGTGTCACTTTGTGATTGCGCTGACAAACGTTGCAGTGGGCGCAGTGGCGCTTGGCGTTGGCGTTGTGCCCAGAGATCTTAGACCTCCCGTCCTTCTCCTCCTCCCCCTCCTCTCCAACTCTCAGTCCCGAGCTCACTCACATTACTACTTCAGCTAATGCACGGAAACAATATCCCGTTGTTGACCCAGCGGTGTATTACTCCGAGGCATTGCCAACGGGCTCGGCAAATATAAAGAACACAGATACGTGACACGCCACCGTTGCACCTTGCAATTTATCTCCGGCACGTTACGTTCTATATTAATAACAACGTCATACTATAAGCATTTTTAGACGTTTTGCTGTTGCTATTTTTATATATAGTGAGGAGATTTTCATTTTCCACGTGTAAAATGTTTATGTATCGGCAAAACTAGTGTATTATGTCTGGGATTGAGTTGAGATTATAAATATTTGGCTGTATAATGATATAATGATACCGCAGTAGCATAGTTCGGATAGGCGCGGGGCTGCACGGTGGTTATAGATTCGAATGGCGTTCAAATATCTCGAATATGGTTAGACAGTCAGATGTTGGGTCTGGACTCAATAAACAAATCGATGATTGGGCGGAAAGTGGTAAACAGAATGCTATTTTTTTTTCTAAGTGCCAAGATGCTCAAAAAATAGTATATCGTATCTACCTTTACTGTAGTAGAGGTTATTATTCTGTTTACACATGATATCAATTTTGTGTTTATGTTGTTCAAACGCGATCTTCTAAAAGATTTAGTTTGTAAAACCAATACAAAATATGATGTAACATGTCCTTAGTAGCTATTTGCTAAAAGCATGATCATTGATCAACAATCCTTGAATTGAGGCCAGTCGTGGCGCAGCGGCACGAGGTGTGACTGTAAAACCGACTGGTTGTGGGTTCGATCCCCACTCGAAGAGATGAAATATTTACTTAAATTTATATTTCCATTTCTTCGCTCTGGTGTCTAGGTTAAGCGCGGCGTTGAATCTCAACACGCAATGCCTCCAGAATTCGGCAGAAAGTGGGGAACAGAGTGTCTTAACACAAGGTTCCCTCTGCCTACCCTGCTGTGTGCGGGATACAGCGTGAAGCTGATTTATTTATTTTATTTTATTCGATCAACAATCCATCTCAGGTACAAAGTAAACATATGCGTTTATGTAAACGGACACGCCTGCACCTCGACAAACTGCGAATCGCCAGATAAGCGAGTCGTGTGAGATAAGGAGACATTCGCCCCCCCGCGGCATTGAGGCAGGTCGTACGTGGCAAGGCCGCTGGACGGACGACCTTTTTTTACATTGGGAAGGTGTGGTGGAAATCTGTGTTTTCAAATTTTGTTGTTGAGTGACGTGGTGACAGTTTATTATTTTGAGAAGGACGTTTGGAGCGTCACTAGGTGAATCGTCAATTTTGATGATGCCTACTGATACTTGTTTTTGTTTCTAAATTCTATTTTTAGTTCCGTATCTCAAAAGTAATAGATAGGATCTGTATAGGATTACTTTGTTGTTCGTTTGCTAAGCTTGCTATATTTTTCATGAGTGCGTGGATATGAAGATTAAATTAATTAAAAAGTAAATTAATTTAAAGTATGTATATACTCAGGTCTAGAATTTCTTAGAAGAAATTATAAAAATCAAAGGTCTAGGTAACGCAATCAAAGTATACGGCGTTACTTGGCGTTTATACCATATATTATGACGATCAAAGCGTAATCAAAGTATACGGCGTTACTTGGCGTTTATACCATATATTATGACGATCAAAGCGTAATCAAAACCTAAAGGACACTTCTACTTCCTGTTTGTCTGGGATCGTGATTTATTTTTCAAATTAAAGACATTTATATAACTGTGCTCTCTGTGTGTGCAACATAAATATTAAAAAAAAAAAACATTTAAAAGTCAAGTATAAACTGAAGTCGTATTTATCATGTACGTAGAGTTAAATGGTAAACTGCCTCCCAAATTTTATTGCACAACAAACAATTTTCGGCCATTTTAAATACGTATTTTTTTTATTAAATCACATTTTAATTATCTTACAAGAACTTAAATGAAAATAAAAGAAATAAATTAAATTTATTATTTTTGGACATCCCTAAGAAGGACAGCTAAGATTTTCGGAAATTTGTTATTTAATATCCAATTACGAAGCTAGTGGCGCGGCGACTTTCGTTCTCTGTTACGTTCCATTTAACAGCTGAGCGTTACGTTATGTAACACGAACTTCCGTTGCACTCTCCGCTAGCTAATGTTGCACTTTACCATGCAAGTGTATGTATGTATGTATGTGAGTATGAATGTATGTATGTACGTACGTGAACGTACTTTAGACCCCCATGTGGTGAATTTACTGTGCTCTTTTGATGTTGAAAAACTGTATTGTAATCGGTTAGCAACGATTGTAGGAAATGTGTACGTTTTAATAGACTATTTCGAATATTTATTAGGTGTTTTGCGAATTTGATTGTGAATATTTAATAGATATAATTTCTATTGATCTAATTCACATCTATTATAATTACATATCATAAATCTGTAATGCATCGCTGTCTATATAATATGGTAGATGTTTGGAGAAGATCTGTTTTTTTGGGGCCTTTGAATGTTGTCATGCAATGTAATAGAACCCACAACAATGATTTTTTATTTTTTTGTTTATTTGTCGGTTTGTATGTTGATCTGTGCATGCTAATCTCAGAAAATCTTCCTTAGAATTTAGTTACGTTTTATTTATATCGGTTTATAAATACTAAAGTTATGTCAATATAAACTATTGAATGCGGGAATGTTGTTGCAAAATAAGTGTTTTATTGAATTGGCTGAAACTTTAGTTTGCAGCAATATCTTAAAAATGACAATGTTATTAAATGACGAAAATAATTCAGATGACTTTTTTTTTAAAGTAAAAGCGGGCGAAACCGCCAACGGGTCGCTAATTTAAAATAAAGTAAAAAGCGAAAATTGAAAAGCGCGGCGTTGAGTTCTGCCACTCAACACGCAATGCCTCCAGAATTCGGCAGAAAGAGGGGAACGGAGTGGTGTTATGACACTAGGTTCCCTCTGCCTACCCTGCTGTGTGCGGGATACAGCGTGAAGCTGTTAAAAATTATATACCTTATCATTTTTTTCCCATGTTTACGTAAATAGTACCTGTTAGTGGATACCTACGTTGTTCGGTTTGGAATCAAAATATACATTAGGTGAAAATGTCAAGACGGTCCTTAGAAAAATATACAAACCGTTCATTGTATGTATCTTTTTTTATCCTTCCATATTCCCGCATTAGAGCAAAGTAAGCAGGGGGAGTCTAATGATAAGTCGCCCAGTTCTCCACTTCCTGTCTATATAGACTAAGTGTGGTTTGAATTCCAGCGCTATAGATTCATAATATTAAGAAACGATTTGATAAAAATGTTATAATTTTTTTGATAATTTCTTCTAAAGCTACTTAACTAAAAGCTACTTAACCCTACAACCATCTCCTTTAGACAATCACGTCTCAACTCAGCATCGAATATATGCTATATTATAATATAATTTATAAAAGCAGCTTCACGATGGCTTTTCCACATAGCATGAAATCAAGTGTTAAAGCACTCCGTTCCCAAGTATCCGATGAATTTTCTAGACAATGGAGTTGCGACACTCCATGCTTCGTCTAACAGAGCGGGGAAATGAAAATAAAAATCCCCAAGTTGGAATAAAACACACAACTGTCGAGGTTACCATCACACACTGCCCCCCTGCGCCACGACAACCTCAATACAGTACAATTTATATTATTAATAAAAAAAAAAAATACTAACATTTCATTACTTATTACTATATAATGGACCCTCTCCGGAACGCAACGTCTCATTCACAGAGGCTATTAGCGCTCCCCGTCTTTATATGTAATTACGTTGTTCAGACGACGCGATGCGATGGTGATGATGGTGAGCTTCTATAGCGCGCCCGTCACGTCTGCCCGCCGCTGTATCTAATTACTTGAGTTGAGTTGGATATTACATTAGCTGGTTGGCTGGTCTCCTCGTGGTGTGTTCGTGGGGCTGTGACAATGGTTTTTTAATTAGCAAATGGGTGTGCCTATCGAATACTCAAGTTAGTCTATGTTTTGGGGGTATTTTTTTTGCAAAATTCAAGTAAAAATAACTTATAATTTTGTAAATTTTGGTTAATTTTCAAATTTAGTCTAACATTTTAAACCACTTTTGTGTTTTATCATCTCATTGTGTACGTAAATCCTTTGTCGTTTGTTCCATTTTATAACAAAAGCCGCGTTCACGGTTGTCGTCGATATTATAATTAAATAATAATAGCCTACCTACAGCGAACAAGGAGCTCTATTGAGTAGAGCTATCAACACTCGAAGGGAACACGTGCTCGGACGTCGTAACTAGTAATTGCAGTGCGCGTGAGCGTGCGTGAGTCAGCGCGAGTTGCGCCCGCGCAGCCCGTATTGTGCGTTGAATAGGGTTGACACTCGCTCACATATATGGAAGTGAAATTAAAAAGAAAATTATAATATTATTAATTTTTCAAATAGACGCGTACATGATAATAAGTGTTAGGTATACATTTTTATTTGTTAATTTCATTCAATTCTGTACATCTTAAAATGGTCTATTATGAAGATCGAGTAGGCAGCCCTGGCAGCGCGACGTTATTTTGTTCCTGGCTGACGCGCTGACCGACCGTAATGCAAGATATGACTGCATTTAAGATGCGTCTATTTATATACATTCTTATCTCGTCGTGGTGACTAACAATGTTTGGAATTCGATCGCATCCAGACATTTGATGCCACTTTATTTCTTTTTTATTGACTACGTACTCGATTAACATACTATAAGGCCGCAAACAGTTGTGCTTATTAGTGATTCATACTTTACAGGAGGCCCTTTACGATGTTTTTCTGCTTCTACTTTGGCTTCACGCGCCTCCTGCATATAACACGATATAAATACACGATAAAATATTTTTTTATACTTGGTTTAAAGACAGTCCGTCTACTTTCTAGTTAATTTAGAGAAATTACGAACTAATCTTAATACAATCGTTCCCCCTAACGGGAATGAATCCACGGCTATCTTAGAACAGACACACACTGATCCACTGCGTCACGACGTTGTAATACTTTTTTTTCCACCTATAGTGGTGATATCGATGTAATGATACGATTCCTAAATACCTGTAACCAAATCGATGATTTAGATTATTACCATATACAAATCACTAATATATAACTGGCGTGGGAACATGACGAGCCTTGTATGGTCGTCACAAACGTGAAATGTCATAGTCTTTTATTACCCGGCTAGCCCATTTGCGTTTGTACAAGGGTACGTAAATACACCCACGGTTTCAGTCGTTTATGTAGATTATTTTCATATTAAAGTATAAGAATGGAAGGAGCTGTTACACCATAGTATGATTTTATTGATAAGATATTTTTGATTTTATGTATATTATCGACAAAAATAATACTTTTACTCGCTTTTACAAAATATATGAAACTTTTAAGAAACATTTAAATATTTAATTTATTACTATAAATTTTAATAAGTAAAATTTTTAAATAAAGTAGTAGGACTCAATATTACCTAGTTAGTAGTCAGTTATATGAAACTATATAAACATAAAAAAATGCATTATAACTATTAGGTACTATGTAGGTACTGTAGACTCACAAGAATCTCTAAAGAACGTCAACGTCCACACCGCTATTCAAATTATTTTGGCACGGAAACAATGTCATCAATATTAGTACTATTTTTGTAAGGTATTCACATGTAAAATGCATTAGTCTCTTCTACAAAAATAAGTAAATGTCATCTTTACATACAAAAGGTAAGAAGACGGTATATGTTGTAGTTTGTGTTATCAGCTTCACGCTATACCCCGTATGTAGCAGGGTAGGCAGGGAACCTACTGTAAAGATACTTAATTCCCCACTTTCCACCGACGATGATGCGATATCTCGAATTTGGGCGGAAAAGTAGAAAACGGAGTGCCTTTACACTAAGTTCCCTCTGTCTGTCCCGTCATGCAGAAAAAAGCGACGTTAAACATAATTCACAATGAAAAACGTAACACTAACGTAAGGATAAATAAGGTTTATTCATTCCACCTGTTTCGGTGCTGACGTGGTATTCATAAAAGCATGCCCTCTATACGTTTATCCTAAACGAGCGCAAGAAGAATGAGCATTTCCTTAATAGAAAACCTAACTTTGTACTCTTTTAAAAGCTTTCAAAAACATTTCAACGTGATTTCTGTTTTCCTTTTAATATTCTTACATTCTTTTGTGTGCATATATGTCCTAGTTTCCTTTACATATTTCTTTATTATTCGTTTAGTGTATAGTAAAATATTATATTATAGCCCAGAGCGTTTTCACATTTGTCCACCTGTGCCATGACTGAGGTTCGAGCCCCTCTCAAGGATATGGAATATTTATTTAAATTTATATTTTTAAATGCCTCCAGAACTCGGCGGAAAATCAGGAACGGAGTATCTTAACACTATGTTCCCTTTGCTTTTCTGACGTGTGGGGGATACAGCGTGAAGATATATATTTTTTTAAATATTGTATTAAAACGGATGAATAGAGTATTTAGTAGATTAATAACATTTTACGTCAACTTTTCTGATTAATACTAAGGCATTTCTTTTTCCACGTAGAAGGAGATACCTACAGTTCTTATTTAGAAAACGTATAAAAAATTGAACGTAGCGGGACTCGAACCCGCGCCTCCTGGAAACCGACCAGGCGCTCTGACTACTAAGCCATACGTTCTCATCAAGCTACGTCGAAATTTCCTGTCGAAGCGCCTGTTCGCTTTCTAAGAGGCGCGGGTTCGAGTCCCGCTACGTTCAAATTTTTATACGTTTTCTAAATAAGTATTTTTCTTTCCTAAGTGTGGAATAACACTAAAAAAATACCTATAGTTGTTTGCAGAACAGAGTGCTTGAAGCTAGCTTCCCTCTAGAAACTAGTGTCTCAAGACACTGTGTTCTTCAGTTTCCGTCCAATTCTAGACATTACGTGTTTAGTCTCAGAACTCAATGCTGCGTTTTAGATACATATATTAAAGTACTTTTAAATTAAAAAAAATTAACACTTTTCAAAAGGAAAATAAAGATATCTATATGAATATAACTATGATTACCAATATAAAAACCATACCATACCAAAATAAAATAAAGAATTAATTAATATTGTTGATATTATTGCTATTGCAACTAAATTATCTATTATTAAATTGGCATTGAACCTTGGACTTTCAGGTAATCTGCAATTTATCAAACCTGCCCGTTGTTTATCTTGGGCGTCTACGTCGCTTTTTGTTGTTTATATAGTATATATATAGAGTCTTACTGAGAACTAGTGAGAAATCTTTACGAGAACATCTTTAATTTTCCTCTATACTGTACATACCTATTGATATATTTATTTATATACCTAAGTAATTATCTGACATAGTGAAGAACACGTTTCGATTGCTTTGCTAGTTTTCAAATCAGTTAGATATTATTTCTATTCTTCGGCGCCAATAAGCCTTTGTATAAATAATTATATGTATATATTTAATTATTTTTGTATTATAGTTATATTGATGAGGCCAGTCGTGGCGTAGCGGCACGGAGTGTGACTGTAAAACCGACTAGTTGTGGGCTCGATCCCCACTCGACGAGAATATTTACTTAAATTTATATTTCCATTTCTTCGCTCTGGTGTCGAGGCTAAGCGCGGCGTTGAGTTCTGCCACACAACATTGATGATAATAATAAAGAATATTATATTTTAACTATCTTGGTATGTTTTTCCTTAAGATGCCTTCCATTTAGTCTTTATAAGTCTCTTGGTTACGTAAGTAATAACAAAATTATTTTTAAATCTTAACTTGATTGAATCCTAAACTATGACTAGCCTATTAAGCCAATAACGTATTTGTGCTTCTTGAAATATTGAAGGGGTAAGAAATTTAATGAAATATTTTCATTTTTTAAAATCTGATAACAAGACAAAGTGTCTTGCAAAATTGAGCAAAAATTGGCAAACAGAATGTCTTTAAAAGGTCTCTGAAATGGTCCCACTACCCTATCCCGCTATATGCGGGATACAGCGTGAAGCAACAAGTTATATATAGTAAAAGTATTGTCGTTGAGCATTTCAATGTTGTTCATTCAACAACGTACTGTGGTTTGTTTATTTGAAACGTTCGCATACATTCATTCATTGTGTGGTGATTGCCTCTATAACCGTTTACTACTTCATTGTTGCTTCAATGGTTGCCTTGAATTAATACCTACCATTGTCATATATGTCATTTGCGATTTTCAATTGTATGGGTTTTGTGGAAATGGCGGGAATTTTCTTATTTTCCATCTCTATTTTCTTTTCATTATTTTAGAATTGTCCTTCTTCCTCTCTCTGTCGAATTTAACTCTTGTCAGAGCGGTCGTGGTCACCGCAAAGTGACATTAGGGGCAGATGTTATACGCCTCACAAATATTCTCCACTCATCTCTACTGGCTGAAATCCTGGTACACTCATGTAAAGGACCCTCTACTGCAGCTTTAATTTGATCGGTCCAACGCATGGGAGATCTTCCCCATCCTCCCCATCCTTTAGTGCCTTCCACTCTGCCCTGCATGACAAGGCGGTTGATGGAGCCACTTCCCCTTCGGGAGACATGTCCAAAGAACTGTAGTATGCGACTTTGTACTAACGTCGACATACGTTGTTTAATGCCGATTTCTTGGAGAATAGAGACGTTGGTATGAAACTCGGTCCATGATTCGTCTCCAGCACCACATCTCCAGAGCATAATTTTTTTTCTCGACCTGTCGCAGGGTCCATGTCTAACGATTTTTTTAAGACGGTATTTTATATTGTAAGTTGTTACTATTTCAATTAATACAAAATTTATGTATACAGCGTGTAACGCGATTGATAGATCACCAACTCTATGGAGAATCTCAGTACCTATCTATTTCCTCCCCATGTTTATTAGTCGAGTGAAATGGATAGGTACTAAGGTTCTCTACCCATATACAACCGTTGATCCATCGATCGCGTTACACTCTGTATAATAAAACTCCTTCGTTACTGGCGAACAGAAAACTCACAAACAAAACTAGTGCACTTAGAAAGTAAGCATGTAGGTTGGCTAGAGAGTGCAGAGGATGTCTCAATTTCTATAGGAGACGGTAAAAACGGTATTTTCTATATTATGTCTTAAAGTCCACGCAAACGAAAAAAAAATGAGCACGTTCTTCTTAATTCTGAAGAATGAACAAAAACTTGCTCAGGTGGCTTGGGCTCTCCGAACGAATGAGTGTACGAAAGAATAGTAAAACAGATTTAGAAAGAAAAAGTGAGTGGCAAGAGAGATAGAGGGAGACCTCGGTTGACCTTAGAAAACACAGTATCTACGATAATGGAGGAAGGTCAGGTAAAAAGCATGAGAACTCTGGAGAGCTCGGACTCTGGAGGGAATATATGAAGAGGTTGATGACAATGGATGAGGCGGAAGAGGTATGCAGAGACCGTACAGTTACGCGCTCAGTGGCCCTCTGGCTACCCCGCTAGGAATACAGCGTGAAGCTATAAAATCCTCAATAGTCGTGCAGCTAGTTAATGTAATGAGTAATACTTAAAATGTACAAAATCAGTATCATTGTAAATCAATGTCACGTATTCAACGATAAAACAAACCACAAACAAGCTTGAAGGTATTTAAAGAAGTTCTCCTTTCCTAGTAATTACTAGAATAGAATAAAAAAAACTACCACTCACTTGAAATAGCCGCGAAAGCCTAGCGGCGCCACTTGAACTAGTTTCACTGCGAGTCATTGTGACTTTTTTTTAAGGTTATTGCTACAGGTGCCAACAGTTTCGAATTTATCTATGGTATATGATTGTTTTTTTTTTTTTCAAATATCAATAATACTGAATATACTTAGCTTCTTGCAATATTAATGTTTTGTAATATTTTAATTTTTAAAAATATATCAAAAATAAATGGCCTAGAATATGTTTTTTTTATATTAATATTTTTGAGTATTAATTAATAAGTTTTAATAAATGAAAATGTCGTATAATTATGACTTTAGGCAATATATTGAGTAAAAACGGCCCCTCTTATGTGACACAGGAGGGTACAAACAACAGGCGGCAACACGTCAGCTGTGCCCATTCACACGATTGCGTGCGTCTCATTGAAATAAGATAAAGATGGTGGTTCTATGCATTATGACACCTACCGCCGTGTTTCTTAATATTATATAGTGTTTTTTCTTACATATTCTTAATTTTACTATATTATGGAGGCACTCCATTTAATATTGCTGTACCGAAACGCTTTTATTACCGGGAATTACGGGAAAACCTTTACTAGGGCTAGAGCTATATGATATTTGTAGCTTCATACTGTAAATCGCACACAGGGTAATATGTTAAGACACTCCGTTCCCGTTAAAATAGGCATTGTATGTTGAGTGGCAGAACTCAACGCCGCGCTTTGCTCCATTACCTAAGATAGAAATTGTAAATATTGAACGATGGTATCTGAACATACATCTCAACTGGCGTCCGACACTGACTCTGCAATGTCTTTAGAATTCGACGGAGAGTGGAGTGTCCTAAGACTAGTTGACCAGGTTCCAGCCTCTGCTTAGTCCGCTATGAGCGAGGTACAGTGTAATTAATAAAAAAGATGCCATCATAGCCTCGTTGAAAATAATTACTCACTCATGGAATAGCTTATATTTGAAAATTATTTTCGCTTGTTTCCTTTGTTTGAATCAATTGCGGCGACCACCACGCAATTTTTCCAATATCGTGACAAATGTATCATAATATTTTCTCCGTTCCAGTAATATAAGGATGTGTCGCGAAGCGTTCTCAATTGACCCGTATGTAACAAAGCTAAACGACGGGTAGGCACTGGGCGGGCGAAGTGTTAAGGCGCGGCTAACACGAATCAAACGACCGTGAGCCATTCATCCATTATGCTGGTCGATTTGAAAACACTGAGTCATCGCTATCAATCTTGCCGTGTCTATGGTCCGGGTGTTTCCCTGCACCTTCCAATTTCGCATTTACGTCAAATTACCTTGATAAATGTTATATTTTGTGTATGGAAATAAGTATATTTGATTTTTTTTTTTACTGCTTCACACATATACCACATTTATTTGTAAAGTAGGTTAAAATAACCTAGCAGTAATTAATAGAGAAATTAATGAGAAGGCGAACACCGGACATGGCCTCTGGGTGCGCTCTTGTCATCCTTCCAAATTAAAGCTAGAACAGCTGTCCAAAAGGGCCATTCCTAAAATAAACCCAGTGTTCAATCACTCGTTTCTCAACTATCTGGATATCGAAAAGAAACTGCTGTTTCAACATATTGACGGACTACGTGACCACTTTCTGCCTTTTATTGACAAATTTCTGACGCCGAGATTAGTCGTATCATACCGAAAAATAAAATAAAAAATTCGAACGAGCTTTGAACCCACAACAATAATTTTTAACCAACTTCAAAAAGAAGGACGTTATCAATTCGACTGTTTATTTTTTGTTTGTTACCTCAGAACTTTTTACTGTGTGAACCGATTTTGATGATTCTTTCTTCTTTCTTTTTATTTGAAAGATAGTGCTTCTCGTGTTGTCCCATTTTAATTTGATCCATATCTGATAATGACATCCATGAGAAAATCACGTTAAATTTGAATTAAGTATGTGCGCGACAAATGGACGAATAACTCAATATTCCACTGTCCGATTTTGATAATTGTTTTTTTATTGGAAATAATACACTTCAAGGATAAATTGGAAATTTGGTTAGGTTAGGTTAGGTACGTTGTCCTTATATAAAATGACAAGAACCAACAAGAAACTGGCTAAAGGCCAGCTGGGGTACAGGGGCACAAGCGTAAACGCAACAGATTGTGGGTTCGATTCCCACTCGAGGACATAAAATATGTATTGCGGTGTTGAGTAATGCCGTCAGACTTATGCAATGCAGATGATGGGGAGCGGAGTGTCCTAACACTAGGCTCCTTCCGCTTTCCTTGCTACATACAGGATAAAACAAAACTAAAAATAAAGAAAATAAAATAATTTTTAACAAAAAGAAAAACCGACTTTGATTTTGTTAAACAAAAAAAAATTAAAAAATATTTTATAATTTTGAAGTTGGTGCCAAGTAAAACATACAGACTTAGTAATTCGATATTGTAGTAAAGTTGTTGTAGCATTAGCTTGACACCGAATTCAAAATTATAAAATATTTTTTTATTTTTTTTTGTTTTACCTTACCTACTCCTAAATAAATAAAAATGTGGGATAAAGCGTGAAGCTGAAAGCAAATATGATATCCTTAACTAATGTTACTAACATATTGCTGTATGTAATTCACGTTTGTGTTTTCTCTTGCTGCAGCCGAACGGAGGAGCGGACAATCAGGTAGAGCATTCCGCTACTATGTGTTTACTTTGTGCTGTCTTTGTAGTAACTACCATTGTTCTTGTTCTTACTGTACACGTTTAACTAACTAACGTATTGTGTTTTGTTATTGTGTAGTGTGTGTGTGTGTGTGTGTTTTTTTTTTTTTTTTTGTTTTTTGATTCTTTGGTGCAAAACTAAGGAAAGT
>DWLH01001516.1:0-12712 GCA_018249795.1 Heliconius telesiphe telesiphe | reverse complement strand
ACGTGATACCGTTGTTATTTTAGGTCAACGAGTCTCCACGGTACGAAATATCATTACAAATATAAATGTGTTAGGGTTCGTTCATCACCTACGAGATTACAAAAGTAATTGTAAATCAAATTTTATTTATTTTTTTAACTAACGTAGGAACGGAGTATTAGAGTATCTTTACACTATGTAGGTTCCCTTTGCCTATTTTGCTAAATGCGGGATACAGCGTGAAGCTAAAAAAAAACTTATATATAAATATAAGTGGAAACTAATAAAAATATTTTTGTTTCAATATCTTAGTTTGTATTTCAAATATTGTTTCATTTATTTGTTGTTTTGCTTAAATATTATTATAACATTACCAAAATAAAAACAAAAAGAATTTTCAATAGTTCTATTATTATTATAAAATATATTTTAGATGAAATATAAATAATTTAAGTTTACATATCGACACGATGTTCACGTAGTACGGAGGTGTGCTATGATCTACTGTACATATTAAATATACTAAGATGTTACAGTTATACTTTTGAAATATCAAGTCTCGGCTTCCATTAAGCTGAAAGAACAACAACAAAAACTGTTATTAAAATCATTACTTCCTCGAATAAGCATCGAACCCCAACGAGGCGCTGTCATAAAATTATAGATATGAATATAACCAAATCAGCTTCACGCTGTTCCCACGCTTTGGCTTGACACCAGAGCGAAGAAACGGAAATATATATTTAAATAAATATTTCATTTCCTCGAGTGGGGATCGAACCCACAACCAGTGGCTTTTACAGTCACCCTTTGTGCCTCTGCACCACGACTGGCCTCAAATATATACAGATATGAATATCATTAATTATTAATAATATTATATTGAGGCTAGCCGTGGCGCAGGGGCACAAGTGTGTGGTTGTAAATGTGACTAGTTGTGGATTCGATCGGGGAAATAAAATATTTATTCAAATTTATATTTTCATTTTTGGTCTCGCGGCGTTGAGTTCCGCTACTCAAAAAGTATTACCTCCAGAATTCGACGGAAAATGGGATACGGAGTGTCTTAATTACAGGGTTTCTTCTGCCTATCCTGCTGTGTGCGGGATACAGCGTGAAGCTGATAAAAAATAACAGTATATGAGGTCGTTGTAGCGCTGTGGCATAAGTGTGCTGCTGTTAACGGAACGGTTGTGGGTTAAATTCTCTGGGGAATGAAATATTTATTTTTTTCATTTTCCTCGCTCTGGTAAGAGACGCCACTCAACGTTAGGAGAAGGACTCCAGAATTCAGTTTAAAGTGGACAACAGAAATATCTTAATAAAGAACGGGCTTCACACTAAGTTTCCAGGTTCGTCCCGGGAAACTGCAGCAGGGTAGGCAGAGGGTGCCAACACAAAGCTACAAAAAATATATTATGCTAGCTTTGCTTTACCGCCTTGTCAAATAGAAATAATTAAAATCTGTGTATGACACACATTCTTAGTATTAGTGATGTGATGATAAATGGACCATACAACACTTAAATAATTTTCAATTAATTCCAGTAGTTCCCGATACTAATATTAATAGGGTCAACCAAGCACACTTTTCAGCTTCAAATTGTGGTCAAAGAAAATAAACATTTAGATCATTCTTCCTCTTCTTTTCATAATTCCATATTTCTTAAGTCCTACTCGCACTTAAGTATATTCAAACTGAATCAACAATATATTACTCCTTACAATATTATTTAGTATTCGAATATAACCAGTTCTCTATTATAAATAAACATACTTGCTTGTTAGAAATACGTGAGTTTGATTATTAAGAGGCTCAGGTGAATGCTTAATTCAAAGAGCCTCGTCTTATCAGAGTAATGGATAAATTAGATATGTTTTGAGTAACGAAAATACATGTTATATATCCTTGATATAATATAATTATCTATATATAATCTATGTTTATTTATATTAATATTATAAGGATATAGTGGGAAATGGAGGGTCTTATATAAAAATTTCCAGCCCAGGTTCCCTCAGCCCACTGTGCTATTTATTTATTTATTTGTTTAATAGGTTTAATAGGAAGCCAACGTTGAATACAATTATAATTCAAATGTTAAAAACAAAAACCATCTTAAGAGTCTACAATATATCGCAAACTTGACATTCGTGAAATTAACTAAAAAAAGTGGGGTAAACATGATAATTATTGTTCTTTTATAAGAGTTAAACTTAAAAAAAAGAACCAGAAAACAAAAATTTTGTATTCATTATAAGTATTAAAATCAAAGTTTAACTACACTTCCCTCAGTGATGGGAGTGTTTATACCCCTTCCAATTTGTTCCACGGTCTTAAGTAAGTTTTCACCTCTCTTAAGAAAGCATTTATGTGCGAGATACAGCGTGATAAAAAAGAAAATTAAGGAATCCCACTCAAAATCCTAAGGGATAAAGCCGCGTGTTTCTTGAAACGAAAGAGAATTGTTAATAATAAATTCAAAGAATATTTCAATATACCAGCAGTTTGTCGAAAGATTTTGCGATAATAAGGGTGTCCACGAGTATTACATCTGCGAACGCTAAATTAAAATATTCAAAAGGATTTATCCCTGCGCCAGAACAGGTTGACGTTATAAGAAATAAGATGTAGCGTTTTTTTTTATATTAAATAATATTATTAATAATCAGCGATGCTCTCAAGCATTAAGCATTGTTAGCCGAGACCTTTTGCCATGATGTTGTATTAGTAATAAATATATTTTTATACGCAATAAATTTATTTATTTAGTTTTTTGCATATTTTGTAATTTTTGGAAAAATACAATAAATATTGTTAGGAAATTATTTACAAAAATATTAAAATGAACCCAAAGCTCTAATTTAAAACGAGTTAAAAATAAATAAATAAATTTAACTTGAAGTTAATTTCAAATTATATACTTTTCAATGTTATTCGCAAATGGCAATTAGAAAATAAAAAAAATAAAAAAATTAGCTTCACGCTGTATCCCGCACACAGCTGTGTAGGCAGAGGGAACCTAGAGTTAAGACACTCCGTTCCCCATTTTCTGCCGAATTTTGGAGGCATTGCGTGTTGAGTGGCAGAACTCAACGCCGCGCTTAGCCTCGACACCAGAGCTAAGAAATGGAAATATAAATTTAAGTAAATATTTCATCTCCTCGAGTGGGGATCGAACCCACAACCAGTCGGTTTTACAGTCACACTTTGTACCACTGCGCCACGACTGGCCTCTACTTAGAAAATACTTCATATATTAATCAAATTCATATTTTATATCCCCATGTAGGGCTTAAAGAGGGATATATCGTATTCCGCTCTCTTGAGCACTGAGTATGTAGCTTAAGGTTCCCACTTCGCTCCCCAGATTAAAATACAAAACTCATTGAAACCGTTTTACAGCGAGATTACCTTCCCATTTATTTTTGCCTGTGAATTCTTATCGTGCGGTCTTACTTTTTTTAGATATTTATTTATTTTATTTATTTTACTACCATGTTTTTGTTATAAAGTTATGTTTGAGGTCGTCGTGGCGCAGCGTCTAACTGTATACGCGACGATTATGGGTTCGATTCTCAGTTGGAGGAATTAATTATTTTAATTTTTCCGCTATTGTAACAAGACGAAGCGCGGCGTTGAGTTCACCGCGTTAATAACTCAAATTGCAATATCTTGAAAATTGGGTGGGAAGTGAGGACCGGAGCACTTTTTATGATTTTTAAATATCTCTTGCAAAGGATAGATCTAAATTAAGATCATTGCATTAAGTGTCAAAATTAATATTAACGCAGTTTTAAATATATTTTTAAATACATTTTAATAGAAGAGAGAAAAAAAAATGAAATGTTCCAAGACCCAATACCACGACAATTTCATTTATTTTAATTAATATAATTAATTTTCTTTCATTAGTACGAACGAACGAACTACGAACAGTCAGTTCGTAGTTCGTACCTTGCAGACTAGAACTTCTAAAGAAATATAAGCTACGTTTAACATAAATAATGTTAAATCCAGCATATATTTCCCTACGAGTCCTAGATGTATCGGCGCTACGGGTCTCAATATCCATATGGTCGAATAATCATGTTCATAATAGGTAATTAAGTATAATAGGTAATTAAGTAATAGGTAATTAAGTACGCTTGAGCCATGCACTGCTTCAGTGCATGGTTCAAGCGTATTGTATGAATTTTCTGCAAATATACACTGGATTCAGTTACTTCCATTGACAATAGAGATATCAAAGTTGACACTATCATAGTCGCTACTGTGATGGCGTCAATAGTGTCTGACTGCAAATACAAAGGAGTGTGGGTTTGACACCTACTCGATGTAATATTTCAATTATTATTCTAGGCGCTTGCAAAAATTCAAGAAAAATGATAAAGTTAGAACAAATTTGATTAAACGAAATGGTTTTAAGATCTAATGCTTTTCAAAAAAATACAAGGAGCATTTAAAATAATTTCTTTTGGAATGTGTCATTAAGCAAATCTAAGTAAATGATATCCACGTTCACTCTCTTCTTTGGGCGGAAATTGGAGAATGATAAGGATGAGGATTTGGGGGCCAGCCGAGATTATGAGTTCGATTACCACTCGAGGAAATGAAAAATTTAATATTTTTATTTCTTCGCTCTTCGCTCTTCGCTCGAGATGAAGGGCCGTGTTGAGTTACATCACACAACACCTCTAGAATTCTGAGGAAAATGGGGAATGGAGTATCTTACCACCAGATTCTCTCTGCCTACTCTGCCGAGTGCGAGATACAGGGTGAAGCTAAAAAAAAATAAGGACGTACCGCCATTCTTATACAGCGTATGACCTCCCATTCCTTGCCGTAACGCTCCACGGTTAAGGCAATTGTAGCGCACTCTCGAGACGAAACTTAAGATCGAATAGGCGTGGTCGGAATGAATTATGCAAAAACAAAATGAGTGTCGAGCAATCTTTATAGAGGAACCCGCGAGCGACCTTAATTTGATGCCATCTTGAATTTATTTTCACTTTCAGATTTAATGTACCTACCGTTTTTTTAGTAAAAATGTTGAACGTTGGTTTTCTAGATTATTCAAATGAATACTTATTTAAAAAAATTACGTAGCGGCATTTGAACCCACGCACGCTCGTCCATAGTGGTCGGAGCCATACGTTCTCATCTAGCTACGTCGAGTTTCTTATAAGCTTGTTACAACTTATTGTTAGCTCTGTAAGAAGATTTTTATACATTATTATAAGTTTTCTAAATAAGTATTCTTCTTTCCTTTAGTGCGGAATAATATTTTAAAATTATAAAATTTAAGAATGATCAAATACATAAATAATTTACTAGTCAGAGCTAAGCTAAGCCTAATAAAGCTAACTATCTAACTAATCAGAGGGCTTGGTCGGTTTTCAAAAGGCGTGGATTGATTTTTTAAAATTATTTTTCTTTTCTAAGTATAGAATAACACTTAAAGAATGATAAAAAATCTTATCTCTAAGTTGAAATGAATTTGATTATTTGAAGTTAGATTATTAAATTATTTGAAGTTAGTTGAATTATTTGAATTTCAGTATTTCAATATTAGGATTTAGCTGTCATGGTGCGATATCACTAAGGACGTGAGCGTTTTTATTTAATTTCGTTTGAATATTTACCTCAATTGGATAGTAAAATCAAATTGCTTTGATTTCAAAATGGAGATGATATAGACATGTTTTTGGTTGAATGAAATAAGCTATTTATTAGAGTGTTCTGTTGTATATTTCATGATACTGTCTTTTAATAAAAATAACATATTTAACATTTTCATTTCTTCGCTCTGGTGTCGAGGTAAAATGTGACGTTGAGTTCCGCTACTCAACACGTAATGCCTCCACAATTCAGCGGAAAGTGTGGGGCGGAGTGTCTTAACACTAGGCTTCATCTGCCTACCCTGTTACGTACGTACGATACAGCGTGAAGCTGAAAAAAAATATTCTTACAACTTTACACGACCCATAAAGTTTTCCAGCATTCCAGCAACATTAAATTATTTTATTGAAAACTTTGAATAAGTTCCTGGTCTTGTCTTAAACACTCCACAAAGTTATTAGTAAAGTACAGATAATTATTAACTTTCATAGTCAGAATACACGAGAAAATTCTTATTTATGCCTTTTTATTCCTCAAAAGAAATGTATTTAATTTAATTTGCTTCGTAATTGTTACCAATATAAATTTTTTTTGAGTCACGGTTCATATCGCAAAACAAGATAAGCTAAGAGAATTAAAACTCAATCTTCTCCGCGCTGTGTTTTGGCTACAAAAGGTGGGAAAATAAGAATAATTTATGTCCTCGAGTGGGAATCGAACAACTAACCAATGTGCTCATAATCTGACACTGTACTACTGCGGAAACAGTATGAATAAGGGTAAGCAAAAGGATTGTAGTGTCAAATTTCTATTAAATTTGATTGGCGGAACTCAACGCTGCACTTTGACTTATATAGCGTGAGGAAATGAAAATAATTAAAATATTGTTCGAAATCGGAAGCGGTTATCGTTCTTAAAAAAAACACTATAAAAACGCATATCGTCTATATTATTCTAATGTTAGAAATCGGAAGAGGTAATCTTTTTAAAAAAAAACACACAACGCCACCTAAATCTAACTCTCTTTTACACGAATTCGCTAACAATATAATATTTATTAATAATAATCCCCCCGTTCGGAGATGGAAATAACAACCATTTTTTTATTCACGATGTATCCCACATGTAGCAGGGTAGGCGGAGAAAACCAGGGGACCTAGTATTAAGACATTCCGTTCCGTTAAAACTTCCATTCCGTACTTCCCGCCCAATTCTCGAGGGGTGAAACTAAGCGCCACGCTTGCCATCGTTACCAAAATTAAATATTTTTTTTTTCATATCCTCCTGCACCACGACTGGCCTCTACAACAACAGCTGTTTAATGTCTCGAAATAAACTAATCCAAAACATTGTATCTAAAATTACAAACACATTCCTTAATAGTGTAATAAAATACACCTAAGGTTCCAGTGCTTGTACTACAATAACATGTAAATTAAACATTCTAGGGCGAGGTTGTATAAATTCTATACTTACCTGGTTCCCAAGTATATGCACTTTATGGCCATTAAACGTTACATATAACGTGTTGGATGAAAATTTATCTCTCCCGATTTAATTAAGGCGTGGAGCATAATTAGAAGGCGTGGTAACAGGAGTATGCTAGAATTAAACCTAGATCGTAAAGTTTATTTTCACTGTTATGACGCGAAGGTCTGGTGATGGAAGTGTCTTAATGAATTAGGTAAATATAGTGGAGTTCGAATGTACTCGAGTATGGATGGTGTATATTAATATACGAATTGTATTTTTATAAGTATTGGTGAAATTTATAAATATTAAATCTGTTGAAAATTATATCAAAAAAATAGTAATAATTATCTATAATGTCATGTCAGTATTAATTATCTGTGATAATGTGATTCCGCTGTGTGATCTGAATAAAAGTCAGTTTGTACGTTAAACTCTAACCGCGTGTTTTATTATAGGTTATGGGCCTAGATACAACAGTAAAACACGAGTAGTCGTTTATTTTTGTATTTTGCCAGCAAGAAGATGAATTCCACCTATCACACAAATGTACCGAAGTTAAAAGGACGAGAAAACTTCGATGATTGGGCGTTTGCAGTAGAAAATCTGTTGGTTTTAGAAGGCGCGGACAAGTACATAAAGAAAGAAGGAAAAGAAACACTAGATGCAGCGGCAGATGCAAAGGCTCGTGCTAAAATAATGTTGACTATTGATTCAACCCGTACATATAAGGGCAACAAAAACCACGAAGGAATTGTATGGCAGTTCTCCTAAAATTGTTATTTTTAACCAAAATTTATGTCTTTTTTAGACGAGCGTGTGAAGCTGAAATTTTACTGTGAGATATAAGCTTGGACATTATAATGCACGTTTATTGAAGTGGCATCTATGAACAACCCCTATTTATTTTAAAAATAGAATTTGTAAAAAATGTGTTAATACGGACAATGACCATTAGTGTAGAATAATGATAAGCAACTGGAGAAAAATGATGCTGTGGTACCAACAATGATTCTTTACAACAGAATTGAAATTAAATATTTACTTATTTAGCTTTACGCTGTATTACCAGTGGGAAAGTCAGAGAGAACGGAACGTCAAACACTACGGTCTACATACCTCTTTCACCTCGTCCACTATCATCAACTTTTCATACATACTCTCTTGGGCGTCCTCATGCTTTTTACGTGACCTTCCTCCAGTATCTTTGATGCTATATTTTCGAAGGTCAACCGAGGTCTCCCCATACTTTTATTACCGCTCACTTTTTCTCCATAAATATTTTTTGCCATTCCCTAATCACCAATCAATTCGCACGTTCCTCTAAATTATAAGCATGTTTTATTATTAAAAACTTTAAGTATGTACTTAATAAAAACAAAACTGAAAATAGCAAATAAAATTAATATAGTTTAATTACGAATATTTTTGATAAGAAATTAGCCAAGAACACACCAAATCTCCACGTAAAATATTCAATTTTTTGAAGATTTTTTCTTAAAATATATTTGTATACACTAAATCATTAAACTTGTGTAAACTTCTTGTTTATTATTTAGTTAAGTATTTAATATGATATTCATATTTTTGTAATCATTTAATATTATTGAGTAAACACAAGAAAATTGAAAATTGTACGTTTTGGAGAACTGCCATGTAGACAAAGCTGCGGTCATTGTTCGACGATTCAGGATTTTTGCGGAAAATAACTTTGTTACACCATTTGATTTCTATAAGATTAGAAAATTGAGAAAATATGACGAATTATGTGACGCAAATCGTAGAAACCTCTGAACGTTTAAGCGGCTCGGGGTTCGCAATCAACGATGAGTGGGTTGGATCTTTGTTGCTAGCAGGATTACCTGAAACATTCATGCCTATGATCATGGCTATAGAACATTCCGGCATTCATATTATTGCTGATTCAATTTAAACAAAAGATATGGAATCAGGTGACCTGAGTGAATCGGAACGTTATTAGCCAATTGGCAGAAAAAGAAATTAATTAAAGGTGGCAGCACTAGTAAAAATGGCGGGCAGAATCTAAAAGATCATTCATCATCATTATCCTAAACATTGTCCACTTATGAAGGACAAAAACAAGAAAATAAAAAGTATAGTAATACTTTTATTGTCGTTTTTCTCAGTGGCGAATTCAATAAAAATGATTTTTATATTGACACTGGTGCAAGTATGCATATGACTGCAAATGAGAATTGGATTAAAAACCCGTATATTCACCTAGCTTACCTGAAATAATCGTTGCTAATAAAATTAAAGTACCGATTTTGTGTTCAAGAGATGTGGACGTAAATACGAATTATAATTATAACCTAACTATAAATAATGTTTTGTGTGTTCCAAGTCTTACAACAAATCTTATATCGGTCAGTGTATTGATAAAGAATGGAAGCAATGTAACTTTTGAGCATGACAAGTGTCTAATAAAAAATAAATTAGGCAAATTGGTAGCTGAAGGAGATTTAATCAATGGAGTCTATAAACTAAAATTACAAGCACAAAGTTGTTTATTATTTTCAACTGTAGTTACTGGAGACATTTGGTATAGACGTCTTGGTCACTTAAATAGCAATGACATGAATAAAATGAAAGATTGTGGGCTAGTCGATGGATTGAATTATCCAAATAAGTTTATAACAAGTAAAACAAGCTGTAAAATATGTTGTGAAGGTAAACAGACAAGATTGCCTTTCAATACAGGTTCACGTGCCACAGAGATGTTGCAAATTATTCATTCAGATATTTGTGGCCCCATGGAAGTTAAATCAATAGGTGGTGCAAGATATAATATTTTTTATTATTTATGTGTGACTGTAATACCGACTTTTTGTGGGTTCGATCCCCACTCGAGGAGATGAAATATTTACTTAAATTTCCATTTCCTCGCTCTGGTGTCGAGGCAAAGCGTGGCGTTGAGTTCTGCCACTCAATACGCAATGCCTCCAGAATTCGGCAGAAAGTGGGGAACGGAGTGTCTTAACACTAGGTTCCCTCTGCCTACCCTGCTGTGTGCGGGATACAACGTAAAGTTGATTTATTTATTTTACTATTTTTTGAAAGCAAAAAGTGAAGTATTAAAATATTTTATAGAATTTAAATCTATAGTGGAGAAATTTCAAAGTAAGAAAATCTAAATATTGCGAACAGATAATGGTTGTGAGTATTGCAGTGGTGATTTTGAGACTTTTTTGAAGAAAGAGGGAATTATACATCAAAAAGCAAACCCTTACAAAATGGATTAAGTGAGCGGTCAAATAGAACTATAGTGGAAAAGGCTAGATGCCTACTTTTCGAGGCTGATCTGGATAAGAAGTTTTGGGCAAAAACCCCAAACACAGCTGTATATTTAAAAAATAGGACAGTGGCTTTAGCGATTGAAACAACTCCTTATGAAGCATGGACAGGAAGAAAACCCAATTTAAATCATATACGTATATTTGGGAGTCATCACATACCAAAGGAGAAAAGATCTAAATGGGACAGAAAGTCAAAGGGGCATATACTAGTTGGCTTTTGTGATAATATTAAAGGTTACAGAATGTATGATCCAATAAAAAACATTGTAACAACTAGTAGAAATGTTGTAATATCAGAAAAGGTAAAGAAAGAGGAAATTGTTAGTATTCCTGTAGAAAGTATAGGTTCAGTGGGGGATTCAGTCATTTCAACTAAAAGAAAATCTGAAAGGCTTGATCAAACATGTCAGTCGACACAAACAGAAGATAAAGAAAATTCTCAGCAAGATTTGAGAAGATTTAAGAGGGTAAAGAGAAAGGAGAAAACCAGAAAGATATAGCCATGCAAATACATGCACGGCACTTATAGGAGAAGGTGACTTGACATACGCAGAAGCAGTCAGTGGTTCTGAGAAATGATAGAAACGACAGCGATAGCTGATAAGTTGGAGTCATTTGAAAACAACCAGGTATGGAAGATTGTTGATGCTGCAGATGATGGAAGTGTAGTGCAGTGTAAGTGGATGTTTCGAAAGAAATTAAGTAGTGACAACAAAGTAATATATCGTGCTCGGCTCGTAGCCAAAGGTTTTACTCAACAATATGGTATAGATTATCAAAGAAACTTTTTCGCCAGTGATTAGACATTCTACTTTACGTTTATTATTTGCTTTGAGTGTTCAATTAAATATGGATATAACTCATATATATGTCACAACAGCTTTTCTTAATGGTTGTTTAAAATAAACTATTTTTATGCATTTACCAGAAGGTTTTCCTATTAATGAGTGTAATAAAGTATTAAAATTAAAAAAGGCTGTTTATGGACTAAAACAGTCATCGTTAGTTTGGTATCAAAGAGTAAAAGAAACATTGTGTAGTTTTGGGTACAGTAGAAGTAATCGAGAACCTTGGGTCTTTATTAAAAGTCATAGTGACTCTAAGAAAACTATTGTTGGTGTATATGTAGATGATTTCATATTTTTTTCAAATATGAAAACTGAAACAAATTTTTTGATAGAAGCTTTAAGTGAAACATTTAAAATTAAAAATTTAGGTGAAGTAAAACAATATTTAGGCATGAGAGTAAATATAAATAAAAATTCTAATATTATTACAATTTAACAAGAACAATGTATTGAAGAATTGTTAAGAAGGTTTTATATGTCTGAATGCATTACAGCTAATACACCTATAGAATGTAAGTTAAATGTTGAAAAGTCTAATATTTGTAATGTTAAATTACCATACCAAAAATTAATTGGTAGCTTAATGTATTTGGCAGTTCTGATGAGACCAGATATTTCTTACTTGGTTAGTTACCTCAGTCAATTTAACAATTGTTTTTCAAGTAGCCATTGAAATTATGCAAAAGGAATTTTAAGATATTGTAAAGAAAAAGGAGAACTAGAGTGTTTTGTAGATGCGGACTGGGTTAGTGATGCCATTGATAGACGTTCTTGTACAGGATTTTGTTTTATAAAATCTGGATCTGCTATTTTATGGGAAAGTAAAAAACAAAACATGGTAGCACTTAGTAGTTGTGAGGCCGAATATATATATAGCTATGTCAGAGGTATATAGAGAATCTATTTACTTACAGAATTTAGTGAGTGAAATAACTGGATGTTGTGATAAGATTGTAATGTATAATGATAATCAGAGTGCAATCAAACTAGCAAATAATAATCAGTTGCATAAGCGCTCTCTCTCTGCATAAGAGATGTCATTAGTAGTGGAAAAGTCCTATCAAAATACTTATCAACTTCTAGTATGCCTGCTGATATTTTGACTAAAGGGTTATCAGATGTTTAACACGATATATTTATGCACACCCTTGGCATAGTTAAGAAAAATGGAAAGTTAAAAAGAAATATAAGTTTTTTTTGTTGATATATACATGTTTTTTTTGATAATGTCATGTCAGTATTAATTATCTGTAATAATGTGTTTACGCTGTGTGATCTGAATAAAAGTCAGTTTGTACGTTAAACTCTTACCGCGTGTTTGTTATAGTTTTAGCTATATTTGTTACAAATTAGCAATAATGTTGTTTTTCTATAATTAGAACAAAGTTATCGTTAGTTGCTTTCTGCCTATCTTAAAAAAAAGATGCTTAGAAGTAGAAGAGACTTACCTGGAAACCACTTTTATATGAAAAATC
>DWLH01001515.1:0-12714 GCA_018249795.1 Heliconius telesiphe telesiphe | reverse complement strand
TAGATGGGACAATACAGATGCTCAAGCAGTATTTTGGCACTCATCAGCCCATATGCTTGGGGAAGCTATGGAAAGAGTAAGTCTAAATTATAAGTTTGTATTTCCATGTATACAATACTACTACTACTTATATCCTACATGCAATATTATAAATGTGAATATTTCTGAGAATGGATGTTTTATGTAAAAATAACTTAAATTATTTGTATTGAACTTTACAGTAATATAGTATAATTTGGCTATAATATAACAATTAGTTTAAGCGGGGTCACTAGTTTTTTATATTTATTACAGGGATAAAAACTACTCTTGAGAATGATATATTTAATGTATTTATTTCTTTGCCCTGGTAACAAGACCAAAGCGCGGTGTTGAGTTCCTCTACTTAATACGCAATAAATTATTTACTCTTTAATTAAATAATTTACTCTTGTGTGGATGAACCCAGATCAGTCAGTCATACAATCAGAAACTGTCCCACGGCTCAAGATGATGTCAAGTTTATAGCCTTAAATTTTTGTTTACTTAAACCAGGCCATCTTATCTCTGTCAAAGTAAATTTGTATGGCATGATAACCTTTAATTAATAAAAAATACTATATTGTTTTACAAATGATCTTCTCAATATAGAATAAACATTTTGTAAGTATTTTTTTTATAAATGTTTTTCAATTGATTATTTTTATACTAAGATTGTATTTGTGTAATTGGGAAAATTTTGTTGACTTTAAAAAATTTTTTTTTTAAATCTTTTACTTGACACATGTCAAAGTCATAATTGAATTTTTTTTTATATGGAATAAAAATTATGATACTGAACTTTTAAGCAAATGTCTAAATGCTGTAGGTACCTAACTCTGATCACAGCTACATTGCATTAAAGCTATTTTTTTTATCTTCACGCTGTATCCCGCACATCTTGCTTCGTTAGTTGAGTGGCAGAACTCAACGCCGCGCATTGCCTTATTACCAGCCCTAGGAAAATGTAAATATTATATACTTCATTTACTAGAGTGACCTATATAAATGGACTATCCAAAACAAAGTTGGCTTCAAAATAGAACCAGTACTTTTTGAGATTAGCAGGTTAATATATAAATATGGTTTGTATAGAGTAATTTGACTTTTTACTTTCATACTTCCTGTAATAAAATAATTACTAAATAACATTCATAACACATTTCTATGATTATATAACATTTTTGGACAATGATCTCTCAAGCTCGTAAAGCTTAAACTGAAGGTTATTTTTCCATTTTTTTTATTTTGAATAGAATAGCGAATGTTTTAAATTCAAGGTTCAAATTATTCAATATAATTGAATAAACAATTGTCCTTGTTCATGATACATTTGACTTTTAACAGATTGTAAATCGAATTTTACTTGTAAAATTGATCTCATACTTTATCAAGTTAACCTTTTGTAAATTTAATTTCTTTAATGACGGTGAATGATTCTTTTTTCTTTATATTAGGTACCTTTTTTATTTGAGGAAAAAGTTGTCGTGTTTTAAGTAGAGAAATATAACAAAAAAAAGAACAATTTTTAAATGAATTTGAAATATTTAATTTATAGTAAATAGTTTACTATTCTTAAACTAAAGTACACTAGCTTCACGCTTTATCCTCAGCGGGGTAGTCAGAGAGAACGGAGCGCCAAACGCTCTACGGTCTCTCACATCCTCTTTCGCCTCGTCCACTGTCATCAACCTCTTCATACATGACCTCCGGGGGGTCCTCATGCTTTTTACCTCACCTTCCTCCAGTATCTTTGATACTGTGTTTTCGAATTTCAACCGAGGTTTCTCCCTACCTCTATTACCTCTCACTTTTCCATCATAAATCTTTTTTGCCGTTCTTTCGTCACTCATTCGTTCGACGTGCCCAAACCAGCTGAGGACGTTCAACTTCATTCTCGCCGTCACATCCTCGCTAGTACCTCCCATTCTGTCTACCTCTTCATTACGGATTCGATCAGCTATGCTGACTCCGCATATCCTACGAAGAGGTCGCATCTCCACAGCATTCATCTTTCTTTCATCCTTCTTCTGTAATGCCCACGTTTCGCTCTCGTATAACAGTGTCGGTACCAAAACTGCATTGTGTACAGCCTGCCTGCCAGCCTTTTTACCGTGTGATCCCAGATCCCTAGAATAGGATCATCCTGGTACTGGTGGTGTCGTAAGAGGTGACTAAAGTACGCGTGGTAGAGTCACGTCGCCAGCAATGGCAACACGCATGGGCAGACTCGACCGGATCATTACCACCCCCGGCTTTTAAAACCGGCGTGAAGTAGTGGCTTTATGTCACTGCGTTTCGCATCAGGTAATGCCGGGCTCCGGCGCCCAACCCATCTTAAAGGCCGGCAACGCACCTGTCACTCCTCTGGTGTTGCACGGGGTCGTGGGCGGCGGTAATCACTTACCATCTGGTGACCCCAACGCTCGTTTGCCTTGTCTTTTCCATTAAAAAAAAGCCAAAAACGCAGCTGTGCTGACGTTTCGCCATCTCATCAATGCAGCTAAGGCTCCGTTAACCTTGTTACCGGCAGCAATACGCCTTTCCACATCCATCTCGTATCTGCCATCTCTACTGAACATACTTCCCAAATATACCACTTCATTCACTTGTTCTAATATCTTACCATTTACACTGATCTTGCATTCCGTCCTTTCTTCATCTCTTGCAAAAATTACTATTCTTAAATTTTGAATAAACTTTACAAGCTATATTTTTCTTAGTATACACCTATTAAAACATGACATGTTGTTTAAATAAAGCTTATTTGATATTATAATATTTATTTATAATAACTTGCTAACTAACTTTACGTAACGTAACGTATTTTTTTTATGTTATTAATTTTATATGTGGCTACGGCCACCTGGTGAAACTGGCCAAAAAAACTAGATTTTAGAAAACAAATATTTTAACGTAGCCGTATTTGCAACCGCGCCTCTTGGCCTGTTCTGAAGCACTCTGACCAACTAAGCCATACGTTCTCATCGACCTAGGACGAAATTCTTATATGCTTCTTACAACTTATTTATAGAGACTCATTTCTATTGCTCAAGGAAAATAACTTCGACTGCAGATAAAATTTGTTATATTTTAAAGATCAGCCTGATGTAACATAGCCAATAGCCTTCCTCGATAAATAGACTACACAGACAGACAGACAGATATAGAGAATATTTCAATTTGAACCAGTACTTCCTGAGATTAGCACATTGAACTAAACAAACAATTTAGCTTTATAATGTTCGTATTTAGTATTGAAGTATATATTTATTTTTTATTTTTTTTCTTCCAAAGGTATATGGTGGTCATTTATGTTATGGTCCACCAATAGAAGAAGGATTCTACTATGACATGCATTATCCAGAGAAAGGAGTAAGTATATTTTTTTTACATATTAATAATAAGACTTGTTTTTCTGTTTTTATGTTATTTTCTTTCAATATAATGAATTTAACTGATAAAATGGCAACTGATAAAGTAAAACAAGTCAGTTCATTGCAACGTTTGTTTGTGTCATGTTAATCATGTTACTTCTATAAATACATATGCATATATGTACTAGGGCTTCATTTAAATAAATTATAAAATACATATATGTATATGATAAGATTTCTATTGGGTGTTATTTGTTGTTGTTCCATCTCCTGGTTTAGTCTGGCAAATATACTATTATCTTTAGAGAATATACTAACATTGTATCAAATATATGATGTAGCATAGATTGTGGGTTCTATCCCCACTTAGGGGTATAAATTATTTTCAATTCACAGCTCTAGCAAAGACAAAGTGCGGCAATGAGTTGCACCATTCAACACGCAGTGTCTCGAATAATGCCCGAGAGTGGAGTACGGAGTATCTAGACACTAGGTTCTCTTTGTCTAGACTGCCATGCGGAAAGAAATGTTATTCATGCTAAGGTGCGTATTTACAAACCGCTCTCAACTTTGAGATCGGTCTTGATACCCTTTCCATTCATAGATTATTGAAATGGCTTCTCAAGACATCTCAAAATCGATCTCTAGTGTTGAGACCGGTTTATAAATACGGGTCTAAGTAATAACATATGATATCTAAGTTATTATATAATTGTAATTACGTTATATAGGTATTATACTTGTATATAATTAAAATGAGGCCAGTCGTGGCGCAGGGGCACAAAGTGTGACTGTAAAACCGACTGGTTGTGGGTTCGATCTCCACTCGAGGAGATGAAATATTTACCTAAATTTATAATTCCATTTCTTCGCTCTGGTGTCGAGGCAAAGCGCGGCGTTGAGTTCCGCCACTCAAAACGCAATGCCTCCAGAATTCGGCAGAAAGTGGGGAACGAAGTGTCTTAACACTAGGTTCCCTCTGCCTACCCCCCTGCAGTGTACGGAATACAGCGTGAAGTTGATTTATTTTATTTTTTATTTATAATTAGAATTTCGCTACATTCGTTCAATTAATATGATGATTCATCATTTATTCATATTGATTGACCTTTGGATTTTATAACTACAAATTTATATAATCGGAATTCCTAACAGTATGTTTTTCCTAAAATTAAATTTATCATAAAGTGAGGCATTTATTATATACGTGATAGAAACATGTTTTAATTTAAAAATCTTTTCGCTTATACGAAATTTTGTATGCCGGACTGAATTAGAGGAATGTTAGTGATCAATCTCTCCGTTCTACGCCTTAAGCTTAAATAGGGATATTGTGCTGCACGTTTTGTCTATGTATCAGCATATAACAGAGAAGATAGAGAGAACCTAGTGTTAATAGGCCCCGTTTCCGGAGTGGGAATCAAACCAACAATCATTACGATTTACAGTCAGATGCTGTTTCGCTCAGCCACAACGGCCTCGATAGACTACTATTTCTTGCAATTTAAAAAAAAAAAATTAATCACTTTCACGCTGTATCCCGCGCACAGCAGGGTAGGCAGAGAGAACTAATGTTAAGACACTCCGTTCCTTACTTTCCGCCTAATTCTGGAAGCATTGCGTGCTTAGTGGCGGAAAAACGCAGAGCGAAGAAATGGATATATAAATTTAAATATATATTTCTTTTACTCGAGTGGGGATCGAACCCACAACCAGTCGCGTTTACTGAAACCTAACACCTTCTGCCCCGCGCCACGACCGGCTTCTCGCAATTTTTTGTGTTAAAATTTATCGATATATTTTTTTTGATAATAATTTAAATTTGTGTTTCTTAGTATCATATAAATATTACTATGCATATGGAAATCGAACCCATTACCTTCGCAGAGACCGTCGATTCACACGTCTATCACGTTGCAAATCGATTTAAAAGTAAACGTGGCTTGCGGATGTCCTATATTAGTATATAGGCGTGGAATCTGCAGCGTCTAAATACACTCACGGCTAGATTTGTGTTTCTAAGTCTCGAATTACCCGAGGATTTATAAATAGGATTGTTTTATTTCAACATATAATATGTTACTTTTTTTTATCAGCTTCACACTTTATACCGCATACAGCAGGGTAGGCAGAGGGCACAAGGGTGTTACTGTACTCTACGCGGCGGTTGTGGGTTCGATCCCCGCTCGAATAAATAAATTATTATTATTCATTAATATATTTGTTTGTTCGTTCGATTTTGAGTTCTGCCATTCAACAGGCAATGCCTAAAAAATTCGATGGAAAATGAGTTCCCACTGCCTACACTGCTATTTGTGGGATACAGCGTGAGGATGTACTTAAGTACTTAATAGTTAGGGAAGTTTGAGGAGGCCAAGACAGTTGATGCCTAAAGGAGTTATTTAGTGACACTTTACTGAAATATATATGAACATTAAAATATGTATTAAATATATTATTTGGCTTCCATCCTTTTGGTCTTGTTTATAGTAAAAATAATCTTCATAATAGTTAAACTAATTTTGATAGGACTTATATAGAATTTTTTATTGTAAATCTTGATTAATATCAAATAAAAACTAGGATAATTAAATATCACTTTATGGCAAAACTTATTTTAAATATATTTTTATTTTTGTTACTTTTCTAAGCAATAATCTTTTTTCCTAAACAGATATCATCATCAGATTTCCACGTAGTGGAGGGTCTTGTGAAGAAGATAGCGAAGGAGAAACAACAATTCGAACGTCTGGAACTCACTAAAGAACAGTTAATGGAAATGTTTGGATACAATCCTTTCAAAGTTAGAATTTTAAATGAAAAAGTCAACACTGCTACGACTACCGTTTACAGATGTGGTTCCCTCATTGACCTTTGTAGGGGCCCTCATGTGAGGCACACCGGGAAGGTTAAAGCAGTTAAAGTTACTAAGGTATGTTGTTATTTTGAATTTTTCATGTTCTTTTTTTGTGTTTTTAGGTTAAAAATTAAAATATACACTCTCTTGGTGTATTAACTTACAGAGGATTGTGGAATCTAACTGAATATTTATTCTAATTAGACTATTATTATTTCATATATTATATTAAATCTAAAATGAGAAAAAAAAAACAAGAATTGAAAGGAAATTGCTAAAATATTAATATATATTTTATCATTGCTTGTCTTTTATTTTTCAAGTAACACTTTCGATATATGATTTCGTTTATTATTATATATATTTTATTTTGTGATTAATTGCATATCGCCATTGTTTTATAGTTACATTGCTTCCTACTTAGATAACGAAATACATATACTGGAAACGGCGATTTAATCATAAGATTAAATTCTTGTAATATATTTTCGATAATTTTTCGTCGTATCCCAAATATCGTCTAGTTTTATAATAGATATGCTTATAAACTTAAGTTAAATAAAAATGTTTCTATAGTAAAAACTATATCTATTCAGCTTCACAGTATTCAGAGGGAGTTTAGTAATAAAACCTCAATTTCCTACTTTCCATCCAAAATTCAACGTCGCGCTTATTGTTTATACCAGTACGAGAAAATAGTAATAATTCATTCTCCCGAGCGGGAATCGAACCCGTAACAGTCGCGTTAGACGCTGCACTGGGCCGTGCACCACGACGGCATCCTAGTAAATTTTATAACCAACGTATGTAGTGATGGGAAGAGCCATTCACCTTTAGTTTGCAAACTTTTCGCCTAAGAGGGGTAATGGAAAAGAATATAGTATAAATTATATAAAAGTATTTTTTCATAGGTGATTTTATATCAATTTATGCTTAAACACTTGGCTCTTAACTATATAAGCGTGCGGGGCTGTAAACGCGACGGTTGTGAGTTCGATTACCACTCGGAAATATGAAATATTTAATGTTTTCTTTTCCTCGCTCTGGCAAAGCGGCGTTGAGCTCCGCCACTGAAACACCGTCGGAAACTGGGGAACGGAGTGTCTTAACATTAGGTTCCCGTGTTCCCTTTGCCTTCCTTGCTGTGCGCGGGATACAGCGTGAAGGTAAAAAAAAATCTCTACATGTGCTCTACGAATATCACGGTCATCAGTCACGGTGACTGTGATATTCGAAACTATAAACAATATGATAAAGTATAAAGATGATAAATGCGCTATAATTAACAAATTATGCGTTCATTAAGTTAGCAAAATAACTTATTTAATATAAAATATATATTTTTTTATAAATAAATTAGCTTCACGCTGTATCCCGCACACAGCAGGGTAGGCAGAGGGAACCTAGTGTTAAGACACTCCGTTCCCCACTTTCTGCCGAATTCTTGAGGCATTGCGTGTTGAGTGGCAGAACTCAACGCCACGCTTTGCCTCGACAATAGAGCGAAGAAATGGAAATATAAATTTAAATAAATATTTCATCTCCCCAAGTGGGGATTGAACCCACAACCAGTCGATTTTACAGGCACACTTTGTACGCCTTCGCCAGCACTGGCCTCGTCGTCATTTAATAATAAACATAATTTTTTTTTAGAACTCAGCTACTTATTGGGAGGGTAGAGCAGACGCGGAAAGCCTACAGCGGGTGTACGGAGTTTCGTTCCCGGAAACTAAACAACTGAAGGAGTGGGAGATAATACAAGAGGAAGCTGCCAAGCGAGATCATAGGAAGATTGGAAAGGTAAGTTTACTATTGTAGTATACATAAACAAGAATCTTGATGAGAGTAGAGTTTCTTGAGATTAAAAAGTTTTTAACTTAGCGGGATTTAAACCCGCACCTCTAAGAAACCGTTTATTGTAAATATATATATTATTAATTTATGATAACCTCAATAATGTAATAGATAACTGAAATAAAAGAAACCTAATAGAAGTAATGACGTAAATTCCGAACGACACATTATTAATACTTTTTTTTTATTGGCATAAAAAATTTGGAACTAAAAAAGAATGACGTCAAAATTCACTGACGTCATAAGCATTAATTACTCCAAATAAATAAATATACGAAGTTTAATATTTTCTTTATATTATATTATAAATCGAACTTTATACCAACAGGAACAAGAGCTATTCTTCTTCCACGAACTCTCGCCTGGATCATGTTTCTTCCAACCACGTGGCGCCCATATTTATAATACACTCGTCAGTTTTATTAGAGAGCAGTATAGGTAAATGTGATTTTTGTTATATATCATTTTAATTAGTTTCACGCTGTATCCCGCACATAGCAGGGTAAGCAGAGGGAACCTGGGAACTTAGTATCAACACACTCCGTTCCTATTAAGACGCTCACTTTCTCCACTGCTTCCGTTCCCTGCTGGTTTCGGGTTCTATTCCCACTCGACGATAGGAAATATTTAATATATTCATTTTCGTCGCTCTTGTAACGACAAAAAAGAACGCAACACGCACAACGCGGAGTGTCTTAACACTAGATTTCCTCTACCTATATATAGCAGTGTATGCGGGATACAGCGTGAAACTAATAAATATTTTGTCATTATATCCTGTTTATTTTCAGATAGAGCGATAATATTCTCTAATTTATGGATGAATTTCCTTTTTTCATTACAGAAAACGCGGTTTCCAAGAAGTAGTAACGCCCAATATGTACAATTCCAAGTTATGGCAGACGTCAGGCCATTGGGCTCACTATTCAGAGAATATGTTCTCTTTCGACGTGGAGAAAGAGACTTTTGCTTTGAAACCCATGAATTGCCCTGGACATTGGTAAGATTGTTGGTTTTTTCATATATATATATTAAATCAGAAAAAAAATCAGCTTCACGTTGTATGCCGTATATAGCAGGGTAGGCAGAGGGAACCTAGTGCTAATACTCCATAAACACATCCATGAACATATACATGAATATGAGTGTTGAAACTTCGTTCCACACTTTCCGCCGAATTTCTCGAGGCATTCGTGGCGCAGGCCCACCCATCTAGAGGAATGAACTATTATTTACTAATATTTTCATTTCTTCGCTCTCATCAAGGCAAAATCCCGGCGTTTTCAAGTTCCACCTCTCTATATATTAATACGTGAAGCAAAATACTATCTAAAATCAAATCAGCTTCACGTTGTATCCCGCACACAGCAGGGTAGGCAGAGAGAACCTCGTGTTAATACACTACGTTTTTCTGGAGGCATTGCGTGCTGAGTGGCGGACCTCAACGCCGCGCTTTGCCTCGACACCAGAACGAAGAAATGGAAATAAATATTTCACTTCCTCGAGTGGGGATCGAACCAACAACCAGTCGATTTTACAGTCACCGTCCTCAAAAATTGTGCAGACGACAGAGAAGTACTAAATTTGCTTCAATTATAATTTATATAGAGAAGCACTAACACAAGAACACAAGAATGCTGGTATTTTTCTTAAATAATGTTTAAATTTTTGAATTGAAATAGGAGATGGATTTATTAAGTATATTTAAATTAATATAAATGATTACGGCCATTGTTGTAAAAAATATTATATAGGCATTGTGTTTTGAGTGGCGGAGTTCAAAGCCGCTGTTTGAATCGGCACCAGAGTGAAGAAATGAAAGTATTAACAAACCGTGTTAACGCTAGGTTCCTTCGACTTATCCTAATTAATTGTATATTATATACAATAAATAACCGCTCTAATGTTCCTCTCAGCCTAATGTTCGACAACCGTACTCGCTCCTGGCGTGAACTGCCACTCCGTATGGCGGATTTCGGCGTTCTACACCGCAACGAGCTCAGCGGTGCTTTAACGGGGTTGACCCGCGTGAGGCGTTTCCAGCAGGACGACGCGCACATATTCTGTGCGCCAGGAGATATTGAACAAGAGATGGTTTGTATTCACATCTTACTCACATTGCTTCGATATTATTCAAATACACTTTCAGTACTAAAACATGCTAAGAATTATGGTCCACATATTTATATTTTAATACTATATTATAAATATTTAATAATTATTTTTTTATATATTTTTTTGTTTAATAAAGCGTACATTTTCATATTACTGTTAGTGTTATGGCACACTTGGAAATAGAAATAATAAATATTTTTTTCCCCCCTGTGGGAATCGTACCAACAAACGTGTGACACTGTGCCACAACGGCCTCTTCTATTATTTTATTTTAACACTAAGTGTCTTATAAAATCATAAACCTACTATTAATATTTATGTAATATGTTATTATCTTATTCTCATTTTTTATAATCTATACTTATAATAAATATTAAATAAAATTCCAAATAATTACAAATTTTTTTTATTCCAGCTCGGCTGCCTAGACTTCTTGGAGGCTGTGTATTCAAAGTTCGGCTTCACATTCCAATTGAAGTTGTCAACCCGCCCCGAAAAGTACTTAGGTGATATAAATACCTGGCAGAACGCAGAGAAAGTAAGTTTTTTATATTATATATTGACAGCTTAGAGTGTAAAACTTGCGAAATTAGTTTCATTTGTTACATTTTTATATCATTTAAAAGTGGAAAAAAAAATCTAAATCAACCTTTGTTTAACTGCATATAGTAGAGAATACAGATCAATATAGGGTATAGCATATAGGGTAAAATATTTCAAATCCATACATAAAGAAATTAATCAAGATACCTCTACATTTTAGATGTAGATTTTTTTTATCATAGTTAAAGTTAAAATAAGCTTAAAAATTAAATGTACAATATTTTAAATTTGAAATTGGAGTGTATTTATTTAGTATAACAGATAAAATAATCAAAATCCTTTTTTTACATACTGTATTTTAATGTATCGCTTATAACATTGTATTTTAATGTATCTCCTGCCTTGACTCATTTAAGATTGCTTGTTAAGTAGTGCTAAAACTCATTCCCCCAAATAGGAATCGAACTCAACAGTTGCTTTTACATTCAAATTATGTATCGCTGCGCCACAACAACCTTAATATAACACAAATATGATATATTTTAATTAATAATGATTTAAATATTTCTCCAGGCATTAGAAGATTCACTCAACAAATTTGGTCGTCCGTGGCAACTTAACCCCGGGGATGGTGCATTCTACGGCCCCAAAATAGACATAACCATACAAGACGCTTTGCGGAGATCTCACCAGTGTGCGACCATACAGTTGGACTTCCAGTTGCCAGAGAGATTTAATTTGAGTTATATTAGGTATGTATAATTGTATTTATTATACATATATACATATTTTCTCATCATAGTGCAGTGGCACACCATGTGGACTTTGAACGCGACGCGATGGAGGTTGTGGGTTTGCTTTAGTAACAATACAAAGCGATACTTTCAATCAAATCTTTTAATCATACTTTATAAAAATTTTATTAATGATCAAAGGATAATTTCATATAAGAATTCAAATTTCATGAAAGTATCCGTATATTCTTATACGTTACGTTACGTTATATGTTAAAACACGTTCAGTTGATAATAAAGTTTTATTATTTTTATAAAATATACCATTCATTTTCTATTTCTATGTTGGTACGTAACCCATATTATCCCAATTCTAGTGAAACAGGTGAAAAGAAACGTCCAGTGATAATACACCGTGCGGTGTTAGGTTCCGTGGAGCGCATGATGGCCATACTGAGCGAGTCGTACGCCGGCAAGTGGCCGTTCTGGCTCAGTCCGCGGCAGGCCTGCGTGGTGCCCGTGGGGCCCGCCTTCGATGATTATGCTGTTAAAGTAGGTTTATTAATAATATTAATAGAATAGATGCCAGCCGCCAGGTTGTGGGTTCGTAAATATTCAATATTTTCATTTCTTTGCTCTGGTGTTGAGATAAAGTCAAAACACGCAATGCCTCAAGAATTCGACAGGAAGTACATGCGGGATACAGTGTGAAGCTGAAATGCAAAAGAAACAAAATATAGTCGTGAATAATGTATTTTGAAGGGAATGGATTATTTTCTGTCAGTCGGTGTTTAGTTACGATATATAACTATTATATTCCTAGTTGCTAAGTATAATAAAACGTAAAACAAAGTAAAAAGCCAAAGTGACACAAGGGTGTAACTGTAAACGCGACACTACAATAGTTGTGGGTTCAATTCCGACTTAGAGGAGTAAATTAAATTTTCATTTCTTTGTTCTGGTAACGAGGCAGGGCTCAGCGTTATTCTGTCACTGAACACGCGGAGAACAGAGGAACTTAACATTATGTTCCCTCTACCTACCTTGCTGTAAATAAACCTAAACTTACAATTCCCATTAAGCTCAGTAGTTAAAACCTTTATTTATTATCAACAGGTGAACGAAAAGCTGTTTGCGAGCGGGTTCATGTCGGAAGTAGACACAGACGCCGGCGACACACTCAACAAGAAAGTGAGGAATGCACAGTTGGCACAAT
>DWLH01001514.1:0-12715 GCA_018249795.1 Heliconius telesiphe telesiphe | reverse complement strand
TCTTTTATGGGCTCTATGTCAAACGTTTAATTTTATCTTTATTCAAGTCAAGCGCTCAGCTCTCCCTTCATTGTATTGTATGTATATATTAATCAATCAGCCGTTCTTGCTAAGTTATAGAAAAGTTGGCAATATTGTATATTTTTTTATATATTTCGGTTATGTACACCAAACCTTGCGCTTGAACCATATGAGTTCATAAACACTGTCGATGTATTATGGGAATATAAAACAGAAATTAAAACAACTGTTAAGGTCGAATATCACAATATAAATCCAGCGACGGGGGCAGGTAAACAGAATTATGGCTGTGGGCTTCAATAAAAAGCCGTATCTGATTTATTGTTAGCATTACTTACGGAGTGCGGGCGTGAGATACACCTACTAAATGTTGGTTTTTGCGTTAAATTGATAACGCACGATCTTTGCGATGTGGGGTGAATGTATTATTTTTAGGAAATTTAACTTATTGTAGGTACAAATGTAGGTAAATGTCGTGTACACCTTGGGTCGTTTGTCAAATCTAAATCTACATTCAATTCTTACAAATAACATTCATTTATAGGTACATGCATATTTTTGACATTCAAATGAAGCTCCCCCAGAGTCCTTTAACTCTAATGTGCTTTGCAAAACATCAAAAAACTTTGTTAATTTAACTTAGTCCAAACAGTTTCTAATTTCAGGATTATGAAGCAATTTCTCCCTAGTTAGGCGTGCAACTGGAATTAAAATAGTAATTACTGACTACAGGTGTATTCAACTGTTGTTTACAGTAATTGAGTTTACAGTTTTTTGCCCTTATTAATATCTATTCAAGCTTGTGAGCCTTTGTAGTTGTCGCTAATTTAATTATAACAAGTTTATATTTGATATAAATGTAGGTAGAAACCTAGTCATAAACTTTGTTGGCAGGATCTTCTATCAAGTACACCAGCCACCTTTCACCATCCCAAATGTCTTGGCTCATCGCGTATTCTCATTGTTACTATTATACAGCCGCTTGCTGTAGGACTAATTTGGTGTTAAGTCTTGATTTAGTTTGCACCTAATTAGAACATTATTATAATAGAGTTGGTTGGTACTCGAGAACAAATAGTGTGCTAATTATATTGTTACTTAACTGTTTATTCAAATATTAATAAAGTTGTTTTGTTTTTATCTTTGGTGTTGTAGCTTCACTTTGTATTACATACGCAGGGTAGGCAAAAGGCACCTGGGAACCTAGTGTTACGACATTACGTTCTCTATTAAGTTTACATTCCTTGTCGGCGTGCGTATTCTTGTGGCATTGCGTATTGAGTGGCGAAACTCATGCCGCCCTTTACTTTTTTTACTAGATTGAAGAAATGAAAATAATAAATATTTCTTTCTCTCATGCGGGAATGAAACCCACAACCGCCTTGTTTACGTCGCAAGCTTGTGCCCCTGCGCCACGACCAACTCATATTTATAACTTTATTGTTGTTTGTTTATAAATAATGCGTTATTTATTGTTTGCCCAAGTAAGAACGCCACAGCGCAACGGTCACATGGCAAATGAGACCTATGGGACAGGATTTATTGCAATTTCCAGTTTCATGGTGGGACGGCGTATGGCCCTGCTTACTTTTAATTTACGAAACTGAGTTTGTTCTCCCTTGCACCGAAATTACGCCACACTCGCATAACTTGATTTTTTGCGGATTTTAAAGCGCTAAATTGTTTTTTGTTTTGGAATTTATGACCAGATTTCGCAATTTTTATGGCTGTGAAAATTTTAATTGCGGCAAAACGAAATAAATATAAACGTTTAAGTTGATTTTCGGGTCCTATAGTAAATATTTTTAGGATTCTCTTAATATTTCTAGTGAGATTGTTGTACAAAAAATTAAAAATCAAAATGTGTTCGTTACAGAAGAAACACTTGCAAAATGCTTTTACAATATCTCACCATGCCAGTCCAAGATAATTGAAAATTTCGTTTGAATAGAAATTGTGCTAGAATCTATATAAAGTTCTTAGAGTCAGGGTATAATCAAAGTAAAGGACAAACTAAATAACGAATTTTTTTATGAGCCGACATTTGAAACCTTACAAAATGGAATATAAAAGTACTTAAAGTAAATATAAAATATATTATTATGGCAAGTAAATTAAATGTGATATCACAAAATGATTAAGCCAGTTGGCAACATGAATAAAAATAGTTTGATACAAATCATGATTTCAAATTCATTAAATGCCTATAACTTTTATAACATCACATGTAATTCAAATAGCATTTAATTATTTTTATTTGAAGAAACATTAAAATGGTTATATATTTAACTTTTTAACTTTTAGGAACATTAAAAATGTTTTAAATACTGCCTTTAACTTTTATAGCCACGATGTCCGATAGTGTCCATTGACGATCAAAAGCGGAGTTCTAATTGTTTCACAAATAAAAGGTATACTAGCTAGCAATACGTTCACGCTATCTGGAACTGCTAGCACACGTATTACGCTCATTTATAATTTATTCGCAAACTCATCGCGGCAACTTGTACAATGGACTCGAAATTAACATTTATATCCGAGCGGAACGTACAAAGCGCGATAGTCGAAACCCCAGAACAAGTTCCCTGTCTTGCTTAAATTATAATGTACAGAATCCTGGGCACCCGGGAGTAATATGGATTTCCTTCGCTGGACAAAGCGTTTAGGTGTTAATGTTTCGCACAAATTGTCTGTGGTCAACAACAGAAAATCATGCATTCAACAGGTTACGTAAAAAATAACACCTGGAAATAATTATATATACTTAATGAGAATAATGTAAATTTCACTTTATTGAAAAATTGCTTTTTGTACACTTTTTTCACATATTTCCAATAAGAAAGGTTAATAAAATGACTACAATTCCTTTATCTTCTCTTGGTATTTATAATAGCCTTTCTTTGAGGCTTTAGAGCTAAATACGACAATCGGTCGGTTAGCTGTATAGTGGACGACTTTCTACTTTATCTCTTTGTAATGTTCTTTGTGAAATGTTTTTGCAAAATGTAATAATACTTGACTATTCCCAGTATTGTGCTAAGGAGGTCGCCATAAAATTATATAATTCACGTTAAATTATCTCTCAAATATTCAAAATAATCAAATATTCTTGAAACGTGATCTTGTTCTTTATTTTTTTCTAACTACTTCATTGTTTTTCGCTTAGGCACTAATATGATCGTAAATAATTATTCAACATATTATTAAAGAATTTGGATAACTGCTTTAAAAATACATATAATAACTGATAAATAATATTTAATTTGAGATGAGATGATGATGAGATAATAAAGTATTTAATAACCTTTATAAATTATACAATAAAAAATACATTAAAATGTCTGTAGTAACTTATGAAACATAACTTTCACCTATAATGAATATATGTAGTTCAATTTGGAGTACAAAATGCTTTATATATCCAATGGACAGTTGTTAATTAAAGCAAATATGTAGTATATTTCAATTTACTCTAGCAACTATGGATCCACAAAAAACGTAGAGTATAATCATGATGCACGACATCTGGCCTCCATCGATCATCCCTGCAATTTTCCGCCGCTGGCCCAAATCTGGCCCTTGTCGGATTGCTTTGACGCGTTAATGCGTCACATCTCTACTTTACATATTATTTTATACTACCTATAAACTTTTATATAACATGGTACGAATATCTAATGTAAAAAATCTTTGTATAAATAGGTTTCGTAAACTTCTTCGGAAAAAAAAAATTATATCCCGGTAAACGAAATAGAAAGATTTTGGTACATCTACTTACACTAATAAAGATTTAAAAATTGTTCAATTTTTCACATTCACAAACTTTCTGTATTTTTATTTGCTAAAGAGTGAAATCGCTGTAAAATAACATTTTAATGGTAATGTTGAATAGCCGCTGCGATAGAATATTCTAAAGGTTGGCGTAACGGTCTAATTTCTACGCTCTTTACAAACAAAAGCACGTTGAAAAAAATCTAATAGTTGCATTTTATGCCCGTTCGGGGAACTATGCGTGAAATTGCTATAAATGTGAGGCGCTAGGCACTGGGTAGCTTTGTTAAAATAAAATGAGTGTATTCTATCTTTTATATTAATTTAATTTTTAAACTTTACGCTATATTCCTAGGGGACAGATAAAAGACGTGCTACTGAAGAAGTTTCAAGTATAGTTTATCTTTATTTTTATGAATGAAGAATTTAGTACTATCTTTATTTAAAATTATCTTTGAAAGGCGGTTGTGGCGCAGTGGTGCGCTTATACGTGTGACTGTGAAGCTGATTTTTGGGGATTCGATTTGTTAGATTCGATTCGATCGCTTGGGGAAATGAAATATTTAATATTATCATTTCCTCGTTCTTTATCAGAACGAGCAAGGCACATTTCGCACTTTTTTAATGAGGTATATGAAAGCTAAAAAGTAAAATTATATTCCTTAACGAAATATTTAGTCCCAATAACAATCTTGTGTTTGCCGAACATTCACTAATTGGTCCTAATGTTTCGATGTAAATTAGCATAATATGTGGAGAACCATTGGCCGATGTTTATCGCAATTGAGCATTTCTATGTAAATACGGATCGTGATTGTTGCTTGTATATAGTAGAATTGACTATCAGTCCTATTAATTACAGTGATTGAATATGTTCAGGGTAAGATATTGCGATCTTAGAATAACATTGTTGTGTATTTGCTTATCGAGTTGCACCTGCAATTAGCATGCATATTAAATTATTTCCGCATAATTCTACGTTTCAGATTTTGGTAATGTTGAATGAACTGTTTTCGGATATACTAGACGCGCTCATCCGGCTTTTTATTGTATATGTAGGTGCAGTATAATCATAATAATAAAAGTAGTGACAAGACAAGATAGTTGATGACAAAAATTAAATGCCACTTGCCCCTCACAAGGACCCTAATAACTTCGCGTGACGGCTATCTCGCAGGGTTGACGTTTAAACTTTACCCGTAGATGTTTACTGGCTCCCAGTAGGGGCCACTTACGAAACAACACATAAAACTGTCGAGTTAAAGACGCTGGACAAGCTACGTTCGTTTCTACCATATTTAATAGTTACTTGCTAAAATACAGGCCTTGCTAGTTTCATATTAAATTCTTTTAGCCATGTATACCTTTCTTAAAATATGTTTAACGCTAAATTATACGCTGGCCTTTTTGTAGAAAATTTGGGGTGAAGTCAAAAAAAGTGTTACTTTTAGTAATGTTATATAAATTATAATATGTGTAAAAGTAATTTTAATTTTTTATTTAAAAACTACAAATCCCTAGTTTTGCTAATAAATAATTGATGAACTATGTACATTAATAATTTTGTTCATTAATATGAACACTTCTAGTAATTTACTTCGCTGTATCGGCGTTAAGCAGATAATTCCGAGTAGTTACGTCGTAAGTGTCACCTGGGAGCTAATTGCCGCATTCCCCAACTGCTACATGTTGTCTTGCTTGCGCGAGAAATCTTATACACAGCACTTGTGAATAGTTTGGAACGCTTAAATTCTAGTTTAATATTAAAACAAGGTGCATCGCATTTAAATTTTGTAATGGAAGATACATATATCATTTTGGACTAAATGTGTTTGTAATATCTGTAGATACATACTAATGTCTTTAGTTATTTTTTTAGTGGATAATAACATGTTTCATAGGACAAACAGAATCCTAGTATATGTATGAAATTCAAATCAAGAAAGGTTTTCTACTTTCGTCTTGTACTAATACCCCTGAATGTTCCTGTATAATGGAAAACATAAATCTTAGAGACAATTTAGGGTTGGGAAATCTGAAGCGACCGCAAGTTAAAGACGTGGCCGTGTTCAGCTTTCATGCTTCTTGACAACGTTTTACTCTAAACAAATATATTTAGGCTAGTCCTAATTTCGTTCACTAATAATTTTATTAATTAAGTTTAGGTGTTACTCTAAATTGGTCCGACAGTGAAGAATGCATGTCTAACTTAACTTAATTTAATATTATTTGTCTATCCTGAAATAAAAAAATAGTTAAGCGCGAGTAGGTTTCGCACAGTAATAGTTCCTAATTACATAGTATAAAAGCCGAAAATTATCTTCATTAAATTTCCTTGATGATGAAATAACTTTCACTCGTAAGTTTCAATATACATGTCAAATAAAAATCGATGAAATATCACCTTGCAATTTTCAATTTTTTTTTGTCACAAAATGCGTTGTTGTAATTTAACACTTAATGTTTTTTATAAAAAATAAATATATGGTGTTGGATCGGTTTGGGATGAATAAAATTGAATGTTTTTGTCATATTGTACTGACATATATTTAGCTATTTTTGCAGCGCACGCGCTTAACGCAATTCGTCATTTCGTTAAGGCTAACTAAGACTTATACCATAATGGTATATAGCTTATATCAGATTATCTCCTGAAGAATGCAGCTTTCATACACTCAATACAAAAAAAAGTAAATCAGACCAGTAGATACAGAGATGTTAGCGTTTAAACATACAAACAAACTATAACTTTTTTGTATTTTTTTTTTACTGTTCTGTTCTTAGTTTGTGCCAAATGTCATAACTGTAGGTCTACGGGAGTACCCTACAGAGATACAGATTTCGACGTCGCAAAATGCATAAATGCTCGTATCTTTTGATTGCGTTGACTTAGAAGCTTTATTTTTTCTATACTCTTAGGGACCATATCCCTAAATATTTAATATTAATTTCAGCTTTAGAAGTCCACGTGATGTCTAGATTGGTCTTGACAGACTCTTGACTTTTGGGCTGTGTGATCCCGGCCTAGAATAGGATTATCCTGGTACTGGTGGTGTCGTAAGAGGCGACTAAAGTACGTGTGGTAGAGTCACGTCGCCAGCAATGGCAAAACACGCATGGGCAGACTCGACCGGATCATTACCACCACCGGTATTTAAAACCGGCGTGAAGTAGTGGCTTTATGCCACTGCATTTCGCATCAGGTAATGCCGGGCTCCGGCGCCCAACCCTTCTTAAAGGCTGGCAACGCACCTGTAGCTCCTCTGGTGTTACACGGGGTCGTGGGCGGCGGTGATCACTTACCACCAGGTGACCCAAATGCTCGTTTGCCTTTTCTTTTCTATAAAAAAAAAAAAAAGAATACAAAGTTATCTTATAAGAGTTTCGTTTTTACCTTTTGAGGTTTGGAACCCTTAGAAGGGCATATGTTTTAATATACAACATATATTTTTTTTAAATTAAGCACTAAGCTATAACAGGTGTCGTAGTATGGACATGTTAACGACACAGCAGTAGACGCCAGCAATAGTTCAAGTTAATACCATCCCGGTCACGTCTCGTTACCGCCGTTAGTCCTATTCGGTCAGACTGACGTACTAGTGTCAATTTAGCCAACACGTCTTCGGGACATGACATAGTCCTAATTGCACAAACTCGGTTTTATTTTAAATAATTGATTAAGGAGACACATTTGAATTATAGAAAAAGCCATTGGCTATTTCTTTTTATCTTTTCAATTATCTATAAATGTATCCAGAAAATGGAAAACTATACATGTGTTTTATCTATAAATGTACCTAACTATAAATTTTAGTTGAAAAACTCAAGATTGCATTTATCGTTGTCTATTTAAAAGGTTAAACTTCCACTATATACTCTAATTCGATAAAATACAGTATTCACGATCTATAAATTGTGTACTTAGCTGTGTACGAACTCGTATCAAACAAATAGTAGTGCAGTTGATTGCTAAATATATAAAAAAACAATGTGCAGAGTATAAAAATATAATTGTTATTTTTCCAATTCAATAGATTAATAAAACATATCCTATCGAAGTTTTCAATAGCTATATTTCAACTTAAAATGTGTACTTCGAATATAGTTTTCATTTTAAATCTCTCAAACGTCTTACAGTTTGAGTTTACCAAATTAGAGTTTGTAGGAACTGCAAGCGTATCCGCCTTCGGAGATTTCGAACTGCGGATGCAACTGTAATTCACTATTAAACGTTGTCATTGTTCCAGCCACACTTTGATAAGAGTCAGCAGTTACACCGACGGATTTTCGCTTGTGTCAATAGCTTCTAATTTAATGGAAATTCTATAATAATTATATATTATTAATTTTACTCCTTTGGCTAATGTAAAAATTATAAAAAACATAATATTTTTTTAGGAAAACAGTAAGATCTAACACGCACGTTCTCTTGGACATGCATAAGCGAATAATGAGTGGGAAACGAATAAATGAAGTCAATAACAGAGTATTCTAGTTTCCTTGTGTTCAGTCTACTAACGAAAACAATGTACAATGAGAAAAACTTATAGTTCTGATAAATGGATGAAAAACAATACATTTTCAAGTTCTCAAATATATTTTTGTCTAGGTTTACTATTCAAATACAGTATTCTGCACGATGTTGGTGAAACTTGCTATAATTGCTCTCAAAGTTTTCTACTTCGCGAGGTGGAATGCGTTCCTTAATAGTGTGTCTCAAACCGTGCGCCACTGGTATTTGTTAATTTCGCGGCATGTTTACTTTGCCCACGTTTCTCTGTATTAGATTTACCAATTTTCTCCGCATCTGCACGACCATACGCCGCTTATTGTCTTTTTGCCACGTAAACATGAATAAATCGTTTCCATGATAATACCTATTATCTTGTAAGCTGCCCCGATAAATTTTCTTTTTGTAAAAGATACTGTTACCTCAAAAGTATTTAAAAGGCTACATAAAAATGTTAAAAGAGAAAGTAAACTTCAATTTTTACTAAAATGTCCACTTTGTTCGGAAGGCTTTTAAGTGCGAAAGTAATAAAAAGACTAAGTGATTCACCGCCGCCTTGATTGGTGGATCTTTAATAATAGGATGAATTGTTGCACTCTTTCCAACTATGCAACTAATAACCGCCCGGTATTTATTACTGCCTCGCCGCAGTAATTGCAACTTATAATGATTTGTGGTCCCGCTGTCTTAAAGTTCCTCCATGAGCTTACGTGTTCTATTTTAACTGATGGTTATTCCGTTGGTTCATAAACTATTTATATTGCTCAGACTATTTGTGTCACTCATCGAAGTGTTCGAACAGTATAGGGATTAAATGCTGACAGCTTTCTATCTGGACTGATACCAAGCTTAGCTTTTTGCGTAGGTACTATATTCGAGCGAAGCTTATCAGATACCAATCATAGCCATTGTATATTAATGTCCATTAATAATATAATAAAAGAAGTCCTTATATGCATTCTTCTACTAAAAATGACCTTAAAATATAACAGAAACAATTACCTCACAACTCTAATTTCCTTGTCGTTTCTTAGCAATTGTCCGTGGTATTTTATTTTGTTATCTTTTGTCCCATTTGGTGCTCGTGTAAGGCCGATTGCCTTCCCATAAAACACCTCGTTCTATGGAATCCCACCTGATACGATCTCTGATGTTCCTTTTTGGTTTATTGACTAAACAATTCCGCTTTGTCCCCTTATAATTGTTTCCCTTTCTGTCCTTTATTTGCTTCACTTTATGAAACGGAAGACGAAAATTACTGGATCGCATCGCTTATAAACTAATAATAATTAAAAATATATTTTTACAATATTTTGTCTGTTTAATATTTATCGTAATATCAATTATTGTTCTAAACGTTTAGATAAATATAACATGAATTATATCCTGTATAAATATGTAATGATTCTTCAAGGCTTTCTCATCTGGCCACATTTTAGTTAACGATTCACGTGTAAAGCGGGGAAGTTAAATGCACCAGCTATTGGACACCTGCGCTGATCTACAGCGGGGACATGACTGTAATGTATCGGCTAGAGTGCGCTTAGATCGGGTTTTTGGGATAATGGCCTAATTTGGATAATGCCTTTCGACTTAATTATGCCTTCATCTTCAATAATTCATCTGTTTATTTATGCAATTATTTTATAAATTACTAAGTTTCTATAGTTTTGTGTGTTATATTATAATTTATATTTGTAATTATTGATTTTATATTATTCTAATCTAGGTTGTATTATGAAATTATTCTTCGTAGTTAATTCATCAACAAAATTAGAAAGTTTGGAACTAATAAAAAGCGTCACGTTATATGAAACTTAAATCTGCTCTACAAAAGATATCTAAAGATCTACCATTGTCTCATTTTAATTGTTGGTATTCAGTTACTTAGGTAGAGAGGCATGAATTCTAAGCACATAAATTCTACTTCCACTAATCCTACAAACTGAAGTGGTTCGTAGAAATATTCTCTTATTATTTAATAAAAAAGTCAAATAACATGAGGATGACATTTGTAATACTAGTCGTATTAATTTTATATCGAAAAGAATTATCGATTTCAAAGCTTTCTTTAAGAAGCTTGTTTAATAAACAAGATCCTTCAAACAGCGTTCAAGTATACAGGAGATTTTTCTCGATTATTTTCGTTGTAGGTACTTAAACATTCGAGAACCGTAGGGTAAAGTTTTATTTATTACAACATTTATTTACCTAAAGAAATATTAATTTAATTAGAAGTGATGTTGTTTATAATATTTTTAGTGGAATGAAGACAATACTTAATAGGTATATTGTACAACTATTCGAAGACACGTTACGACAAGTTCAAATTTAAATTTAAATTAACGTTATATGACAAAATAATATCTGTAACGGCAATTATAATAATATTGAAGTTATAACCTGGGATAGCTGATTTAAGCGAAAATTATATTACATTCTGGCTTTCTTTTTGATAATCAAGATATGTATTTTTATCAGCTATATTGTTGTATACGCATGCTTATTTTTTTCCTATTACACTATCCTTCGCATTGAAGTTTGATGTAAAACCCTCTTTGGCTCCTTCCTTGACATTTACGGCTCCATGAATAGTTATAGCCGTTTATCTAAATTTATATTCATAGTTTTTGGTTGTACGATCTGGAAATATCTCTAAAAAGTGACGAAAAGTATTGTATTTTTTTTTAATTAGTATTACTAGAACCAGATGCTGTTGCACAATGTTCTATAAATAGTTCTTATTTTAACGTGTATTTAACTAAATACACTCATATGTCAATATAATCTACTGTAACCAATATATCTTTCTTACAAGCAACTTTTCTAACATTACGTTTATAAATTTGTCCTCAGTCACGTACTACCCCATATTGTACAGTCACCTTTGGTGGGAATAGTGCCAACGATGTTTCATGAAATAGATATCTAGAATTGTACTAAGATAGCGGAGGCGCAATTCCAATCGAAACTTAAGATGATCATAAACATCACATACGATTACTCTAAACTTTTCCAATGCCACGTGAGTCTCGTTACTTCGAAACTATATGCCTGTGCTTCCAGCCTCCGTCGTATCTACTACTATCTCTTATTCCTTCCTTCTCCCTGAAAAACACGAACTAGCTACATTTCCAGTAATTTCTGCTCAATTCTTGTCTGACACACATTACCTTAATTTGTGCCAGAACGACCGCTCAAACAATAAGAAAGGACGAACGTGATATTTGTGGTTACCTGTTTTATTTCTATTTCTCTCATGTGTTTAGAAAATAAGGATTTTCATTATTTCGTTATGTTTTTTTTTCGTTACCTTAATCTATCGGTATTATGAAAGTTACTCCAGTTTTTTATCGTCGCTGAATAATAAACGGGCCTTAATGGAAGACGTTGAAGTTTTAGTGTGCAAAATGAACACAATTTCGACGTAAAGCTTACGGCGTTCGTTGCAGAATATTGCAACGGTCGATATAAGTACGGCACCGACCATTTATTAAATCTAAATGTGGATATGGCAAGTTTATTTGCTGAATAAAGTTAAATGTTCCATTTTGACTGTTTTATTCATTACGATGACGCTTAATCTGTTTTATACGTAATTGAAAAGAACCAAGATACAGAAATTATGTTGGCTTACAGTACAAGAAAACTTTTCATTTCTTTAGGCAATTTGCTGTGAAATATTTTGTTATTTAATTTCTAATAACATCTTAATAACTAAATACTAAAACTGGCTTACTGTTTCTACTCTGAAATATTTTTTTTCAATATATATTTAAAAAGGAACGCTAGCAATAAACTAAGTAATCTACTCAGTCTATATCTTGTCTAATGTTTTTCACCTCCAGCTCCAGCTTATTAGTACCGGCTTCCGCTTACTCATAAACGGTGTTCGCTATTTTCTTTCTAAACCCCCGCAAAAATAGGTTTAACGTGCGTTCAACTCGGCTTACCTGGTGTTAAGTTTAAATGAGAATAGCCTTTTAATGCGCCTTCTTTACACTGCCTTACTACAGAGTACGAGAAGCTGAATTTTAACATTAACTAAGATAACCATACATAACGAAATTTTAAAATACATACTTCACAGTAAAAGCGCTAAAAATATTTTATTTGTTTCGTTTTAACCTCTTCACAAAAAAAGCAATGTATATATTGCTTTGTATTTATGTTATAACATACGTTCAATACTCCAAGAACAATAGAAAAACAAAAACTACAACCAATCGACATCGAGATTAAAGTTTACAAGTTGTTAAATTTTACGATTATATCAGTTGTATTGGCAGAACATATTGGAACGCTTTCAAAGTACCACAATATTTAACTTATCGTTATTTAAAAAAACAACATATGCATAGTAAAGATATTTTTAGGGTTCTGTACCTAAAAAGGAAAAAGGGAACACATATA
>DWLH01001513.1:0-12720 GCA_018249795.1 Heliconius telesiphe telesiphe | reverse complement strand
ACACCAGAGCGAAGAAATGGAAATATAAATTTAAGTAAATATTTCATCTCCTCGAGTGGGGATCGAACCCACAACCAGTCGATTTTACAGTCACACCCTGTGCCACTGCGCCACGACCGGCCTCGGTTAGATTCTTATTCAGCGAAATTAATATATTTATTTTTATTAAGCGCTGCTAGACGAAACACGGTGTCGTGTTCTGTAAACAAATAAATAGATTAAATATTAGAGATTTTTTATAATCCAAGTAGTAACAAGAACTTAGACTATGACTCATATGTCGTCTCCTGACTAATTTATAAAAATAAATGCATTCTACTTTTATATTCCTAACTTCTGATTCATTTGCGAATGCAGCAGTTAAAACAGTAGTAAAAACAAAACTCAGACAAAAGAGGAAGGGTGATGTAATCTCATATGAGGGTTGTAAAGTTTATTTTTTGTATCACCGCTATGGATAAATATTATTAATATATCAATTAGTAATAAATAAATTTTAGTCTGTCCGAGGTCAGTCGTAGCGCGTGGGCACAAGTGTGTGACAATAAACGCGACTGGTTGTGGGTTTGATCCCCATTCCAGGAAATGAAATATTTATTGAAATTTATGTTTTCTTCGCTCTGGTGTTGAAGCAAAGTGCGGCGTTGAGTTCCGCCACTCAACATGGTATTCCTGCAGAAGTCGGTATAGAATGGGCAACGGAGTGCCTTAACACTGACTTCCCTTTGCCTGTCAGTGAGAAGCTGATTTATTTATATGAATAAATTTAAAGAAAATATTAAGAAAATAATATAAAAAAATATTATATAATAATGTATCTGGAGAAATGTAAATTATATTATATTAAGCCTCAATCGTGTTACTGTCAAACGCTGCGATTGTGGGTTCGATTAACTCGGAGGAGTGAAATATTTAATATGTTCATTTCCTTGCTCTTGCACTTGACGCAATATCTCAAAAATTGGCTGAAATGTTAGGATATAATGTGAAAATAATATAATAGATAACATAAACACGGATAAGTAAGCTCAATATTTACGTCAAAACAACATAAGTTTGAAAGGGGGCTGAACAAATCTTGATAGTAATTAGTGTTTAAACGCTGATTTTCCGCTAGATAACGGGTAACTTGCATGCACTCGCAACTGTTAGATTTCTGATTAACAAAAAGCAACATGCCACGGTGCGATTTTATAACGAAATGGAAATAGAGGAATTATTTTTTAATTTTATGTCATTGAATCATATTCTTTAATCCGTATTATTTGCGAATTTTATCGTAAATCGTATTCTCAAATATTGTTCCCGCATATAGAACAGGGTATTTAGAGGGAACCCGGAAACCTGAGGATCTAGTGTTTAGACATTCTATTCCAAACTCCGCCGAATTCTGAAGGAATTGCGTGTTGAGTGGTACAACTCAACGCTGCGCTTTGCCTCGATACCAGACCAAGAAAATCAACATATTAGATATTGCATTTCCTCGGGTAGGAATCCAACTCGTAATCTTGGTTATTGTCTATAGTGACACTTGCAAGGTTAAGATAAAACGATTGACCGAATCGTCTAAATTGGTCATATTGGGTCTCTTCAATGCCACATCGAAAGAAACGTACACAAATAGATATACTTATAAATACATCACACACGTACTTACTTGTAATTATTATGAAATTATCAAGAAATTGGTAATATTTTGAAAGAAACATTTACATCCTTATATATATTAACTATAGGCCAAACCAACAACTATATTTATAACAACTATATATCATTTTTTCTTTAAATCTACTTTAAAAGTGGAGAGCGGAGTGTCTTAACACTAGGTTCCTTCTATCTACCCTGCTGTGTGCGTAATACAGCGTGAAGCTAATTTAAAAGTACATTATATATGTACATTTAATTAAAACAAAATATCCAATCCAATACACGACAAGTAAAAATCATCGCGGTACCCAATATAAATTAGCTGCTAGGTCACTAACGTCCGGACTCGTCTGCATTGCGGTACGTTGTTTGACTATCTGTTTGTACTGTTCTCTACCTACATACCTATCTCCAGTAATTCTAACTCTAACTCTAGACTCTCTGTTTTCCGTTGTTTTGTTGATTAATTACCTAATGGAAGGCCTGCTCTGGAATCCTTTGGACTATAATTTACCTTTGCTCCTGTTATTCTGTTATTTTGGAAATAGGTACTGTGAGTTCGCATCTTATCGGCTTAATTATCGAGTAGTTACAGGATAGACGCATTGATTTGGTGAAGTATAAATGAAAATGTTAGTTTATCTATGTAATAATATATAAATTCTTATTTTTATTCATTTTTAATTGTTATCATCATAAAACTTTTGCAAATATATGTAGATGGCAATACAATAATATAATAGGCATTAAGGTAAGTGACGAAATCTTGGGATGCCTATTACATTTTTGGGTTGGGTTCATAAGATTTTTGGTGATTTATATTCTCTACAATTATTTAGGGCATAAGGATCTCATGATTGAATAATATTGATAGCAAACGATTATAAATATTTTTTTAGCGATGCATATAATAAGATAAAAATAGACTTTGAAATAATATAAGAAACAAACTTTCAAAACGCAAAATAAAAACTTAATAAAAACCTCGACGCCAGTCGTGGCGAAGGGGCACAAAGTGTGACTGTAAAATCGACTGGTTGTGGGTTCGATCCTCACTCGACGGAATGAAATATTCATTTACATTTATATTTTCATTTCCTCGCTCTGGTGTCGAGGCAAAGCGCGGCGTTGAGTTCCGCCACTAAACATGCGATGCCTCAAGAACTCGGCGGAAAGTTGGGAACGGAGTGTATCAATCAACACTAGGTTTCCTCTGCCTACCCTGCTATGTGCGGGATACAGTGCGAGGCTGATTTTTTTTATTTAATAAAAACTTCATAGATAATATACTAAGTGTTCAGCTGTAATCAATTCTAATAAACAGTATGAGTAGCAATTCAACGCGAATATTGGCAAATTACTTGAGCTACAGACGTTATCGCCTGCTTCACTTCACTTACTTAACTTCAAAATTTCCTCGTCCTAACTAGAATGCCTCTAAAAAATTACGTTTTTTAGAATTCCGTTTGTGAAGTTTCTTTATAAATTTTTTTTTATTCTTTTATGATTATATTTTGTGATCGATAACTAATTGATTCTAAAAATCGATATCCATTGACTAACGGCTAATAGCGTTTAACGCTACAAGTCAAAAAATTAAATTCGAAATTCTCTTGATAATGCTTACTCGATAGACATACTTGAACGCTGCTAGAATTAATTAATAATATGTTTGTTTGTTTGTCCAAACAAAAACGCAATAATATAACGTACTCGCAATGTATTATTATCTACTATACATAAAACATATTTTATCTAAAAGCCTTCAATTTCTCTACAGTAAAATTTAGTTGATTCATTGAAATGTTATAACATATACCAAATATTAAAAACAGCGAAGAAACGATGCCCTTATTTGAAAATAAATCTGAAAAAAAAAATGCACCATTCAAGAAATCGAAATCTCTACTGGACCCTACAAGAGATTTAAAATGGCCCTTATATTGAACGTTATTCGTTAACGGACATCAAACGAGCTAATCCAATAAGGTGCAACGTTGGCCCCTTCTTAATCAAGAAAAGACTTTTATACTCTAAAGACGCTTATAAAATGTATCCTCGCCCCACGATCAATCCATTTTGCAAGTTGTATAATATATAACGAAAATATTTTTAAAAATATTAGAAGAATCTTTTATTTATAACTTATGTGAAATTAACTTGTTACTCTTGTTCAATACATAATCTTGTCATGTTTATACATGTATGTTTATAGATTTGTACAGACTGGTACTTTCATAAAAGTGAAGAATAGTAATTATTAAATTAAAACTAAATAAAATATACAATAGAATGCACTTAAAGTAGAAATATTGTGGTTAAAATATTTGAAATTTTGAAAAATCATATTAATTAAGCACTTATCTTTAAAGATAGAATAGAATGCAACATTTCTTATTTTATCAAAGAAGAGATATGAAAATAATTAATTTTTCCATGTTCGGATCGAACCTATAACTATCGCGTTTACATTCAAACACTGTTCCACTACGCCACGGGCGCCTCAACATTTTTTTACCTTGTAATTTTCACGTTACAAATAATAAAGCATTTATCTGGACCGTATGAAATTCAACAGTAATCACTGGATGATCGCTATTTCCGTTTTCCGTGCTAGAATAATGTTAGTATAAATTAACTTCGAAATGATAGATGGTCTTCGTTACGGTCATTTTACCTATGTATATAGAATCGTATGAGATATTAGACATACTATATATATAAAGAACAAAAGTGAAAGAAATAGAGGTACTCGTATTTCAGCTTCACGCTTTATCCCGATTTGCACTCGTATTTCAATCTTAACATTTTATTTTCCTCAAGTCACTCCCTTTGTAAGGGGTTAGTATTAAGTTGATAAAATATGGTAAAAGATTATTCCAGTCTCCACTTTCCTCCCAATTTTTTTTACAAATTTCACCAAACAATATACGGAACAAGCACAAAATAAGTATAAATAACAAAAAAGGAAAGTACTTTGAATGTAACCACTACCCCGTTTCTCGTAATACTTCATCAAATAAAAATAATGTTAAAATCTCCGCTGTCCGTAAATTGAATATCCTTCAAAAGACTGACCGCAACAACAACAACGCTCGAACCGTCCCATTTTCAATATTTTGCTTAACTGCAAACCTTTATAATACCATTAAAGGGCAATGGGTACTCAGAATAAAATATATATTTAATGTTTTTATTAACAAAGAAATTGTTTCACGCTGTATCCCGCATATAGCAGGATAGACCGAGGGAACTCAGTGTTAAAATATTTTGTTCTCCATTTTTTGTCCAATTTTTGAGACAATGCGTATTTAGTGGCTTTAACCGGAGCATAGAAATGGAAAAAAAAAATTTCTTCGAGTGGGAATCAAACCCACAATTGTCGCGTATACAGTCAGTGCCGCTGCGCCACGACGAGCCTCTACTATAAAGTCGAGATATACATATTAATAATATATTTTCATGAATAATTAGACACTTTCTTATCGCAAAACGCCTTATTGATCGTTTCTTGGACTTGTACGCTTATTTTTGATCAAAATTTTACTTTATGTAGGATTCGAACTCAATATAGAGATAGTTCCAAATGACAAATGTAAAAAGTTGAAATTACCTAGATACATACTGCACATATCCCTCTTCAGAAAAGCGTGTATATTCTAGTTAAAAAGTATTGAACCGATTTTGATAGAACTCCTCTTTTTTTCGATATGACTAAGTTTCCAAGAAATTGGTACGTACAAACATACAAACATTTCAGAAACGTAACTGCTTAGAGACCTAAATATTATATCGCCCCACACATATATACACGTAAAACTATTGAGCTCTTTTTCGTCGACGTCGCGTCCGCCTAAAACGAATAATTAAGTTGTTCTAAGCCAGCGAGCGACATGCCACTTCTACTGTAGCAACTATGAAACCGATAGAAAATTAAAATTCCCTTTGAGTTCTTTGTGGTCAAACTGGCAGTATAATATCGAAACCTTTGAAACGTATTGTTTTAATACCTTCTAAAGCAACACTTTGTGAATTGCCTAGGTGAGTTATGATTTATATAATTGTAACACCTTGAATATTAATTGTTATATTATAGGAATATTTTTAACTTTGTGTAGTTGTTTCAAGAAATATTTTTTGGCATCTATTTTCTTACTATTATGTTATTTTTTCAGCTTTATGCTGTATCCCTCATAGAGTAGGCAGAAGGAACCAGTGATAAGGTACTAAAAAATAAGTTTCATAACCAATGATCCAAAAATGTTAGTAAAATACAATAAAGCTTAATATCTGGTGTTAGTACTTAATAACTAATAGTGACTTGGTAAATAGTGACATATGCCCGATCAGCGGACAGTCCCCAATGTCGGCGATTGCCTTCAAGATACTGCTGCGGCTACCGCGGATTCGCCTTAAAAGAGAGCTTGACTTTTTACGGAGAATGGCCGGGAAACTGTCGACCCCTGCGTGCGCGAACATACTCGAGGCGCTACAGTACCGCGGCTACGGCGACTATGAAACGGAAATCAAACCCACGACCATCGCGTTCATAGTCACACGCCTGTGCCACTGCATCACGATGGCCTCAAATGCTACTTACTATTTATGTGATATTAGTTAATATAAAAAATGTGGTTGAAGTTTATATAGTGTCCTATTTAAAAACACTTAATTTTATGACATTCAAAATGTATATCATCAAAAGAGCATTTGTGAAATAAAATTAATTGGAGATTAAAAAACACAAAAAAGTTTAAAAAAAAGACAGATATGGGACCCAGTTTTAACTTTATAATTTTTTTACTTTAAGAAAAGAAAAGAATTAAAGATATTTAAAAATTATATATTTTCTTTCTTTACAAGAGAAATTGTTCGTAATAAACGTAGCTACGTGCACTTTCACAAAGCAATGGCAAACAAAAGGAACGCATGACCTAGAAGGAATACATATTTATTTGCCTCCTTTATAAATACGCCTTTTGTCTGACTTTCTTTATAATCATGGCATACGAGTACTATTTATAGTATATTTTGTATATGGAATAGATCAGTAGTTTTAGGTCGTCGTGGCGTAGAGGGTTAGCGTCGTACTGTAACTGCGATGATTGCGAGTTCAATCCCCAGTCGAGGGAAGAGAAGTAGATAAAGCTCACCGTCGAGTTTCACCACTCAATAGATAATATCATTAGAAAAAAACATTTTCTGAAATTCAAGCTTAGCTTAGCCAGAAAAAAAAATTCACTTCTATATTAGGAGAATAAAAACACTTAATAATAGTGTTGCGCTCCATAAAAAAAATATATAAAATATTAACTTTATCACAACTATATGGAATATTTCAAAAATTATCTATTATAAGATAAGATTAATGACAATCTATAATCAGCCCTCTATTGGTGTCGATAAGATCGTAAGGGATATAAATCTTCTGCGAGATGTCGGCGCCAGTCTGCCGAGAGACGCTTATAGAGCGATTGTACGTGTAAGTAATAGTCGATTCGTGGCAAAAACAAACTGCATACGATAATAATTCTGAGCATGATGACAGTGGAAGAAGAATTGCGAATAATGTAGTGGATATCGGATACTACATGGTATATGATATGATATAGATTTGCTGTTTTTTTTATTTTATTTTTTCAGCTTCACGCTGTATCCCGCACACAGCAGAGTAGGCAAAGGGAACCTAGTGTTAAGACACTCCGTTCCCCACTTTCTGCCGAATTCTGGAGACATTGCGTGTTGGGTAGCAGAACTCAACGCCGCGCATTGCCTCGACACCAGAGCGAGGAAATGAAAATATAAATTTAAGTAAATATTTCATCTCATCGAGTGAGGATCGAACCCACAACCAGCCAATTTTACAGTCACATTTTGTGCCCCTGCGCCACGAATGGCCTCTACTGTTTTTAGTTAGTTTGGTTGGTTACTTCAAGTGATGAACAGATAAGAGTACTAGGTTTTGTTGGGGCCGTCGTGGCGCATTAGTGTATGTACACGTGATGAGAGTGGATTCGATTTCCACTTGGAGGAATGAATTATATATATTTTTTCATTTCTCTGCTCTGGTAATGAAGGAAAGTGTGGTGTAAGCTATAAAGCTTTTGATTTTCGATCATGAGTATGTAAAATGTACGTGTATAGGTAATACGTATATATGTATAAAGAGTTATCGTCGACGAATTTAATTTATTACAAAAAAATATTTATATATAATTTGTTTATGTAAAAATTGTTTTTGTTAGAAATTCTATTTATATAAAATCATATTTTTATATATCAAATTCTAAAAAATATTTTTGTTAAGAATTTGCTACTTTTTTTTTTTAAATAGTTGTCAATCTACCTAATTTACCGGTAAAAATCTTAAAAATTAATCAAGTTATATATTATTTGTGTCAGACGTTCTTGTGACAGGAATATATAAGTATAGAATTTTTTTTTACTGAGCAAATAAAAAACAATAAAATCAATCCAAAATTATAAGAAATAAAAATATTTATAAATTAAATTATATTATACATTTTTACCAATTAAGTTTTACAATTGTCTATAAAAAACTTTGTTGGCCCATGAGGGGATCGAACCCGCGACCTTCGCGTTATTAACACGACGCTCTAACCAACTGAGCTAATGGGCCATGTGGAGGTGTGCGTAAATTTTTAGACATATACATAGATTTTTATAATTTGTTTTTTTAACTTCACACTGAATCCCACATATAGCAGATGGAACCTAATGTTTAAACACTCAGTTCTCCTCACAATCCTCATAATCAAATTTGGAGATATTGTATGTTTGGGGACGGTTTCAAAGTTTTTTCTATAAATAATTCATTCCCCCGAATAGAAATTGAACCCACTTTATTTTTAAGTGCACGTTTGGTTATTTCATTTATTGCGGAAGCTTACAGGTATTTATTACCTGAATCTATTCTTCACTTCGAACGTGTCAAAATTGAAAAGTGTTGTTTTCGTGTAACCACGCGGGCGAAGCCACAAGTAAAAGCTAGTTATAATAAATTTAAGAATCATATTTAGAACATTTAGTTCACTTTGAGTAAATTATTTAATATCATTAGCTTCGTACTATAAAATATTTGACATTCGAAGGAATGAAATCTGCGGCCAACTTGATTAATTTGGAGTAACCTCACTTAAGCAGACTTCCGAAGTAAGCCGCAAGTCCCAGTGGATTTTTCAAAGACAATCAGCCACGATTAGAACTATTCACCATTTTACCGCTATCTAAGATGTTTTAAGATTTATTTAAAAAAAAAGAAAAGAAAAACCGATTTTAATACTGTATTACTGTATACATAAAACTAAACAAAGTGTTACTTCATAGAAAATATCATTAAATAATATTTAACGATTCGTTCGTTTTGTTAGCTAATTTTATTAGCTTTTTTTTTAATGTACTTAGAAGCTATCTATAATTGTTATTTTTGTCTTATCTGGCATTGATTCCAGTAAAAAAACAACATATCTAATAATAAAATTTATAAACACTTTTCTTTTAAAATTGGTTAAAAATTTTAAAAAACCCAGTATCATATAATAATCATAATAATCTTCATATTATTATAAATAAAAACAAAAACAACAAACTATATAAAACATTTCAAAGGCTTCATGATACTAGCATAAATTAACTAAGTTTTTTTTTTTTCAAGAAAAACCTACATTTGTATGTAATGCGTGGAAAAATCCCGAATAGATATAGACCGTGTGTTGGTTAGAACAAAGCGAATGCAAAAAGGGAACTAAAGCTTAGAGCGGTCAACTTTGTCTACATAGTATGCCTTTGTAAACGAACTTTTTGTCAGTGGCGGCGCTTTTTTGTAAATCTAAAATATTTCAGTTGGAATTGCGATTTAAAACAATTGCTTTTTGTGCACAATGTTGTGGGGAATAGTGGTAAAATGTGGCCCCGTGACCCATATATCGCTACATTAGAGTTACGTTTAAAAATATTTGAGGCAATGCCAAACATTAAATAATGTTTAAAAAAAGATAAAATCCAGCATAAGCATTTGTCGTTAAAACTACTTGATCTCAGTATAGGAAAATACACATTGACTGTTTGGAACTGATGCCGCGTGATGGCGCTGGTTTCATCTATCAATAACTAAAAAAGATATAGATATATTCAGCTTCACTCTACATTCCTCATGTAGTAGAACATAGAGTTAAGATTCATATGGCAAAAGAGAGAAAATAATCCATTCCTCTGACTGGACTGACTGACAGGTAACAGGTTAAACGTAGCGAGATTTAAACCCGCTCTTCATCAAAATCAACGTAGCGTTTGGTGCTCCGTATCCCTGATTACCCCATTAGGGATAAAGTGTGAAGCTAAGTTAAGTTAAGAATATGATCTCCATTTTATGACACGTCACGTCACATGAAAAACTATCAGTACATATTTTAGAACCTCTAAACTAAAGCATATTGGAACATACATAGTATTTGTTTACAAGGCAATTATTACGAATTATTTTCTATATTAGTAATTATCGGATTTAATCTGAAGGTAATAAACACTGAATAAAGTCGACTATATGTGATAACGCATTGGAATTATTTTGAGAATAAACAGATGTTCTCGAAAGCGGATTAGGGCTCAGGTGGTACCTAAGATACCTATGTAGTCAATAAGATTATAACATAATTGTAGTAAATACTTACAATGATCATGTAATACATACAAAGAAATACATAATACATAAGAGAAAACAAAGACAAGACGATCAGAGAGTATTTATAGAGAGAGACCTCTATATTTTTACGGTAGGCAGAGGGAAGCTGGTTTCCCGTTTTTATCTCATAAATAAGTAAAAACTTCTGTTTCTCACTTTCCGCAATGCTTATGGTGTTGCGTGTTGAGTAGCGGAACTCAACGCCACGCTTTGCTTCATTATAAGAGCGATAACATGAAAATGTTAAATATTTCATACCCTCGAGAGGGAATCGAATTCACAATAGTCGAGTTTACAGTCGCACGCTTGCGCCCTGCATGCTGCGGCTTGCCGGCCTCCATTTCTACCTAATTATATTCTTTTCATTTATTTCTTGGAGCACAGAGACATGGAACTTATGACTTTTCCCAAGGTGTAAGTAATAAATGATAAGATATTTTTTTCTCAATACATACCTATACAATAGATCATTCAGAATAACTTTATATGTAACTTTAACTACTCTTAGGTCACCGCTACCTGCTATACTGTTTAAATTTAACCATCATAAAAAAAAAATGCGTTTTTGTTGCGTTAATTAAAATGGAAAGCCATTTTTATTACATGGAGATTCATCACTAGGTTTCTCCTAAATAATGTAAATAAGTAATAGATGAAAATGTGATACTAAAATAATAACAAAAATGTATATGTTTTTTGTTTTTTTAAAACCTTTCTGTTCATTTATCCTTTAAATTAAATCAACGCTATAAACACCAAGTGACGTTGTTGAATCGTCACAAAGTGAAATGCTCCGAAATAAAAAAAGTCAGCCTAACACGAACAAATGGGGACATTTGGACAAAAAACGGAGGCTGGCCCCTAATTGATTTAATTTGTCGAAGTCAAAAGTTTAAGGTAAAGGTGCATCTATTTTTAGAAAGGCTTAGTGTATTAAAATTATGGTTTATTTAGAGACTTGTACTTAAAATATAAAAACAAGTCGTATAAAATTGAGTAAATTAAGTCATTATTTATATCTTGACTTATTTATTATATCTCTTTCTTTATTATTCTCTCTGACGGAAATAAATTTATTGACTATTTTTTAATTTAAGTAAAACATAAAATAGGTATGTTAAATATCCGGAAAAGCGTGAATTGTGTGGCTATTTCGGGGCACGCATAAGAAAATTTCATTAATTACATTTAACGTTAACGCGACAGGTTGTGGCTCCGATTCCAATTCGAGGATAAGTAATAGTTAATATTTTCAAGTTTTCGCTCTAGTGTCGAGGGAAAGCCCGCGTTTGAGTTCTGCCTCTCAACACGCAATGCCTACAGAATTCAACGGAAAATGAGGACAGAAGTGTATTAATGGGAACGGAATGTCTTAACACAAGGTTCCCTCTGCCTACCAAATTATGTGCAGGATATAGCATGAAGAAAAAAATCTACATAAAAAAAGTTACTGACTACGATAAGTAATATTATTACATAGGCTTATCTCAATGTTGATAAGAGAGGAATAACTAGTTAATGAATAAAAAAAAACAAAAATTTTTCACACCAATATTTATTGTCAGTTTAAACTCAGCCCTATTCGTTCTGTCCGTTTGTTTTTCGGCTCTGTTCAATTTATTTTCATTAACGCTTTTATTGTACGAGTCGACGCCGTGAGCTGACGTGCTTTATGGTGGATTAAAAATATGATAGCACTCAATAGGACTTTTATATTAGTGGGTGGATATATAAGGAATCAAATCAGCTTCACACAGCATGGTAGGCAGAGGGAACGTAGTGTTAAAACACTCTGTTTCCCACTTTCTGCCGAATTCTGGAGACAGTGTGTGTTGATTAGTGGAACTCAATGACGCTATTTGCCTCAACACCAGAGCGAAATAACAGAAATATACATTGAAATAAAAAAATCATTTCTTCGAGTGGGGATCGAACCCGCAACCAGTTGTGTTTACAGCCGCGCTTTGTACCCCTGCGCCTCGACTGGCCTAATAAAGTTACCTAGACTAATAAAGAATATAGGCCTAGGGCAGACATATACTTTAATGTATAATTTATATAGGGACTAAAGAAAGACAGTCGTGGCACAGGGTAATAAGGATGTGACTATAACGCGATGGTTGTGGGTTCGATCCTCACTCGAAGGAATGGATTATTATTTTTATTTCTTTGGTCTGGCACCTTCTGGTCTTCTTCGCACAGGCAAAAGCCCGGCGTTGAGTTCCGCTACTTTGTTGAGTAGTAGAGATTTTTCGAGGGAATGTGTGTTCATAATGCCTCAAAACTCGGCGAAAAATGGGGATTGGAGTCTTAACACTAGGTTCCTTTAGTCTACCCTCCTGCACGTCGGAGACAGCGTGAAGCTAATTTGA
>DWLH01001512.1:0-12721 GCA_018249795.1 Heliconius telesiphe telesiphe | reverse complement strand
CCAAGAATGAATGAAATCGTTTGTCTCCTTTTAGTAGTTATATATTCTTATAAAATAAATATTTTATTTGGCACAGGTTTAGTGAAATGCAAGCGCTAGTGGACTTCATGTATAAGGGCGAAGTAAACGTAACGCAAGAGGAGCTTCCCAGTTTGTTGAAGTCCGCTGAAGCTCTGCAAATAAGAGGTAATAAATTGTAATTTACTTTAATATTCCATGTTATATTAGAATTTTTATTAGCTTCACGCTATATACCGTATATAGCAGAATAGGCAGCGGTAACAACAAGTTTCCTGCCAACGCTCGATTTTCAAGACTATATTTTGATTTTTTTATTATTTATTGGAGAAGTGTTTGTTGTAACACTAGATTCTCTTTCTGATTATGGATTAGATATATTGCTTTGTATTGTTAAGTGGCGAAATTCAATAATAATATTATAAAACTGAAGACGTCGTTTCGTTAATCTCAGGAACTAAAAGTATATTTGAAATGTTCTCAATAAACATACTAAAATGAAAGGAATGCAGGGCTGTGCTCGGGCGAGGCGAGCGCGACGGGCGAGCGCCGCGCCGAGTCGCGCGACTTCACGCTCGCCAGCGACGCGCTGCTCGCCAGCGTGCAGCGCGGCGGCGGTGAGTGCTTCTCCACCACAGAGTGCCACTTGTTGCCAAACTAGGGAAAGGAAATGGTCGTTAAACCTTTTATAGTAAAAAATCTAAAGATATACTAATTGTATGAAAGAGTAATTTCTGCTTTAATAGTCAATTGACAATCTGTAACATTAATGATTTTCGCGATGTATCCCGTATGTTGCAGAATAGGAAGAAGTAGCCTAGTGTTTAGACACTCCACTCCCCACTTTCTGACCAATTCTGGGGGCATTGCTTGTTGAACCCACAACTCCCGGCGCCACGACTGGCCTCAAATTATATTATAACTAATAAAATAACTAGTTCTGATTTCAAGTAATATACTAACATATTTTAATAAGACATTATTGTTATTAGCACAACAACAACAACATAATCCAACACAACAACAACAACATAAACAACAAAACACAACAAACGGCCCTAAGAAACGTAAATCCGAGGAGCGGGACAAGGAAGTGAAGGAAGAGACCGTGGAGGAGGACGGGCTGTACTACGGCGAGCTGGAGAACGACCACGTGGACTATAACGAGGTGACCCTTAATAGGCATCACTAACTAGCGCCCGCTTGAACTATACAATTACTATACCAAATTGAATTGCTTTCGAGTCCTAATAATATATAATTTTAAAGACTACATTTATACATTTAACACTGAAGTTTCAGCTTGCGGGTTCAATTAAACCGTTATTTTGTAATTATATTTTCAATGGAAATTTTCTAAAACATAATGGTGAAAACTGTCAAATTATATAAATCAGCGAAGCTAACGGAATGAAAATATTAAATAATTCATTCCCCCGAATGGGAATTAAACCCACAACCGTCGCGTCCTTTAAGACTTGAAACAAATTTGTTAATAATATTGTCAATTCTTCTTTTCATTATTTTACCAATTATATCAAATTGGGTCCCGACAATTAATCCTTCAACTCATGCCAAAACAAAAGGTTTATTAATTTCTATATAAATTGTAAAATTATTTATAAATATTAAGGACCACGTCGAACTCGCAAGAGTAAACAGCAGTCGAGACAGTTGAGAGACAGTTGAAATTAAGTCGCTCAGTTCTAGAGAGCAAAGTGAAGTTATTACAAAATACAAAACTCTTTGTTGGTAGAATTGATAAGCCTTTCCATCGAAGCAGAAACCGGGCTTCAAGAAAAGAATAGTTGAATTTGAGTACGTGCCTCTTGAAAACCGTCCTCGCGCTCTGACTACTAAGCCTTACGCTCACATACTTACATACTTGATGGTCTTCAAGAGGCAGGTTGACATTTCCACACCGTCAAGTTTTTAAACAGTTTCCAAAAAAGTATCAATCTATTTTAGTTACGAATCTTATAATTAAAATTACTTAATAAAATTCCAGGATGAAGAATCAGGCAAACCCGGCAGCAGCTTAGGACAAACTTCAGGTAAGTTTTAACTTATTTAATAAAAAAACCACCTTTTTAAATGATTTTTTCTTATTTCCAATATCAATATTTATTTGCAACGTGACTGTTAGTAACTTGCATAAACATTTTTTTTATTGAATATTTTTTTTTAATTGAAATTTCGCGTATTTCAATGTGAAACGAAGATCGTATTGTGAAGGAACATATTAAAATGAATGTCTGTAAGGTAGGCCGATTTTACATAATATACATATTATAAATAAAACAATTTAAATTACCAAAAATATTTAGCTTTTTAGTAGAAATTGAACCATGAATGTTTAAAGTAGTTTATTTTTTAAAAAATGTATTTAAAATATGGTATATCTTACAGACATGTCATTTGTCGACTGTGTTTTTGAAGCATTCATGGTTCACAAATGATTATTTTCACTGTTTTGTCATTTTTTGTTAAATTACAGGTCGAAATCCATATATACGGGTGAAACCAGAAAGCGAGCTTTTTTTCCACAATAAATTACAAAATCTCGCTAATTCCGATTATATGAATAGATTAGCAAAAATGAATTCAAATGAAATACAAAAGGAATTTACTAAGTACGGCATTACCAATATGGACGACTTAAAACGACTTGAAACGGAAAACGATTATTACAAATCGTGGTTGGAACAAAACGGCGAATTAGAAGTTTCTTTGTTGAAATCAACTAAAAAAGTACCAAATAGAAAGTTAGATGGTCAAAAATCTGAAATAGAATTGATTTCTAAAGGCGAAAAGAGTGATAAAATAGATAAAGTTATAAAAAAGCGTGGTCGTCCACCATTATTCAAGGACAGGACGGTAGATCTATCAGATACAGCGTTAAAAGCCGACTTGGAGCAGTTCTTAGCTGGTGCAGAAGTCAGTACTTCGGGGCTATCCCGACAGGAACTGGAGAGGGCCATGATGGGGAAATTTAATCCGAATAGGAGGTACTCTAATGAGGCTATGTGGGCAGCTTTGATGGATGTTAAACGAGGCGGGAGTATATATAGGTTAGTAGAACATCTTACTAATATTATAAATGTGAAAGTTTATGAAGATCGATGTTGTTTGACACTTTAAAATACTAAAGAACGGATAAAGATGAAACGTCACGGTAATAGAGCTTACACTTCAGAATAGCACATAGGCTACATACAATATAAGATTACATTAGAGCGGGCGGGATGTACATATAAGCATAAATACATTAGCGACGTTGACAGAGGTACGTTGAGGTACTCTAGTATCAAGATATTCAATCCTCTACTTTTCGCGCAAATTTGAGATACAACATGGTCAGTGGCGGATCTCACCGCCTTACATTGGCTTGCGGAGGGATAGAAATAGTTCAGTCCCCTAATTGGATTTCGAACTCATAACTATCGCGTGTATAGTCCGATATTGTTCCACTGTGATGGTTATACATGGAAATTATCAATACAAAGAATTTTTACTAATAAAAATTAAGCCTGAATAATTAAAAAATAACACACAAAAGGATCAATTTGAAACTAAAATCAAGCCGATCCCGAAGATATTTCGAGATATACGTCAATGGATATTATAAATAAATAGTGGACTAAAAATATATTAAAATTTAATTGTAATATAGTTATATCTATGTATATAGCTGAATCTTATCATGCATTATTTTAGATTTATTTTAATATTGTGTTTTCTGCGTTTTTTTAAATAATATGAAATAATTTAGAATATCTATCATTCTATTCGCTGATAGTAATATTCAATTATATATATTAACTAATTTTAAAACGAACTATTAATTTCTAGAGCGGCCCAAACACACAAAGTACCAAGAAAATCCCTGAGAAACTGGATGAAGCGATGCCACATCAAATCATCATTTCCAATGCCCCAACAATTGAAACAGTTTGTGGAAAACAGCAAGAAACAAAGAGATCAGAATGTGGAAAAACCCACCTTCGAGCAGGAACAGGAAATAGATTTTGGAAAACATTTTCTAAGTTGCAATCAAAATTCCAGTGAAGATGAAAAAATAGAGCCCAATGACGTTCTCAATATGTCGTTACATCAGTAGATGGCAGGAAATTTCTGAATTTTTGGAATTATAATTATAATTTTTTTAATTAAGCGGTTTTTCGTAGTATGTTCTACGTTTAAAATATATCTGTTATTTTCTAAATGAAGTAAAAGTCAGTAAATTATAAATCCAACTTAATATGGAATTAAAATAAAAACTTTTTATAGTTTAAAACAATATATCATTACATAAGTAAATTATGGCGAAAAAATATTTTTTTTAATTGACCGGTTTTTTTGTAGAAAATTTTCTAAATATATCGGGTTTTTTTTTGTATTAAAATAGTCAATTTACAGTAAAGTACAGCCTTTATTTATAAATAAATATTTGTATAATATGTACTTAATTTTAATAAAAAAAGTATTGCAATATATAATAGTAACATTAATAAAAAAAAACAACAAAGTATTAATTTATCTAAAAACTATCTTTACTGCCAAAGAATATTCAAAGAGAAAAAATAATTATTTAAAATACATATTATATTTTATTTTAATTACAATTTCACGCAATATAATTTCCAAAGATTAGTTTTTCTTTTCGTATTTTATATTTTTTATCTTAAAGTAAAGAATTAAATTATATATTAATATATATAATAATCAATTAATTTATAGTTATAATCGAAAAAGTTTTACTTACTTAGTATTCTTACTGAATAATTCTGTTAAGTTTCTCAGTAAGTGTAGCCAGATTAAAGAAAAACTACAATTTTGGTGGAAAAATGACACTTTGAGTTTTCTTTGTTTTATTTATTGTTACTTTTAAGTAATTTTATAAACATTAGTTAATATTATAGAATTATTGCGAAATTGGCCTTTTGAAAATTCGTGTGCTTGAGGACTACGTCCGCTAAATAAAAGACTTTATTATGAAATTTTAGCGTAATATTATATAAGTAAGTTACATTTATATTGTGATTGCAGGTTTATAATGAAATCAAAAAAAATCTTTTGGATCCAAAGTTAAGATGACAAATATGTCATATTTATAATATAGATAATAAAGTTAAAAGTGTTTTATTTCTTTTTTGTATAAACTGCTGTCACTTTTACATAATATTATTGTATGCTTAATTGTCGTAAGAGTAATTTATTTGTAATTTAAAATTGTACTTAATTGATTGCTTAGAAAAGTAGTTCCAGTGTAGGCCTGAAAGTGTCGGATTTAAAATATTTTGCAGTTTTTGTATGTATTTATGATTTTTGGGAGAAAAAAAATACAATTTTTTCTGACATCCTCTATCACGCTATATCCTGCACGTAACAACGGATGGCAGAGGGAACCTAGGAACCTAGTGTTAAGTCACTACGTTCGTTTTGAGGCATTGCGTGTTGAGTGGCGGAACTCAACGCAGCGCTGTGATTTTGATTGAGGTAAATCACTTAATTGGTATATATATTTTAAATTCGACACACAACAAAGGCCTAATAACTAACAGTACGTTCCTAAACTATTAAAGATTTTCACTTGAATTGTTTATTTGGAAGTTATTTTGGTTAGTTTTTACTTACCTTACCCGAGTTGCGTGTGATGGTTTTTACATAAAACAACTATTTTTAAATTTTCATATAAAATATCTCCTACATATGTTACATATTTAGAGAACCTAGATATTCTGAACCTAAATGCCTTTTTGAAATTATTCTTTCGTGCCTATCCTGCGGAATGTAAAGAAAAAGATAGAAGGAATACATTTAAAATGTAAAACACTCCGATACCTAACCTCTAAAAAGTAAACAAGCAACTAGAAAAGAACTGATAATCTTTAAATTACTATACAAATTTACTTAACTTTTTCTAATTTTCTCAATTAAGTAACCTTTTAAAAAAATCTAAATTGGACGGACGGACTAACGGATAGACAAACACCTCGAAATTTCTCTTCTGTTTTCGTCGGGAGTAAAAAAATTGTATAAGTTTTTTAAACATTTTTTAAAGTGTTAATCCACAGTTAGGAAAGATAAATATTTATTTAGAAAACGTATAAAAATTTGAACGTAGCGGGACTCGAACCCGCGCCTCCTGGTCGATTTCCAGGAGGCGCGGGTTCGAGTCCCGCTACGTTCAAATTTTTATACGTTTTCTAAATAAATATTGTATAAGTTATTCATATGTAGGTTTTGTTGAAGTTATTTAATTTAATAGTAGTTTTCAACTGTACTTGTACTTTCTGGAGATCGATAAAAATATTAATGACAGAGGAGCTCCGTCTTTATAAACTTCGTCGCGATGTCATTCTACTTAAAGAAATAATTTAATATCGGAAAATGATTTCTCTACAATGATTTAATATGTGTTGATTACTTATATACGCATAAAACTATGAGTTGTGAACATTTTAAAATAAATGAAATAAAAACGTACTTAGAAATGTACATAAAAAATATTGTTTAACGTAACGTAAGTGTTTCCAGTCAAATTTGTATAGTATAAAACATCACACGCAATTATAATCCATAAAGTGCCTATTAGTGTAAAGATATACATAATTTAGTATAAGCTATGTCTAATGTCTAAAAATATGTCTAAATAGCTTACATAAATACACTACGGTCGACAAGTCGTGGCCGCTCTGAAGTTAGCTTTAGAAGGCTAACTTCAACAATATTTAAAAGTTCAGATAAACGTACTTCAGGGCGGCCACGACTCGTCGACCCTACTGTATGTAGGTGTATCGGTGTTGTTCTCAGTATTATGTTCTATTTGGATTATGTTCCAGTATTTATATATTATGTTGTATCTTGGTGTTGCCAGTTAGTTAAATGTTTTCGTTTTTTTATTATAAACTTTTTATCAAAAAAAATTGAAAGCGCGACTTCTATTGTGTTTATAATATATAATGATTTAACGCAAAGTTGATAATATTTGCTGATAAAAGTATTATTTTTTAATTATTAAGTTGTGTTTTTTATTGTGGTAACTAAAGTTATATTATCGGCCCATATTGACACGCAAATGATCGTATACGATACGTCCACACGTTATTTTTAATTAATAATATAATATAGTTTAAATATATTCTATTTATTTTTTAAGCTAAAACATAAAAAAAAAAATTCATTTTATATTATATTATATACCTAAAGCTTCTTACAAACATAACAAAAACATTTTTATATATAGATTTTATCGGAAATATTATTCACTAATGTACAATTTAAAAATATTAAAATGGATTAATGATTTAGGCAGGCTTTTTAGGCATGGCCACGCAAGTCCACCATTTTAAACAGGCGGGAAAAAAGGAAAATCTAAATTTTATATACAAAAGTGTTATAGCTATTATAAAATTTAATTTAAAAACCTGTTAGTATGTAGTTTTATCAATTTTGCGTTAAATTTTTGAGATAATATAGTAGATGTTTGAATAATATTGAATTAATAGAGTGAGTGTTATACGTTACAGTTGCAAACGCCGAAGTGTTGCCAGACCACGCGAAATGTACTTACTGTCCGCCCGACTTTATAACTATATTATATATTGTAATGAATAGATCATTGTATCAGTTCTATATTGAGGTTTATTAAATAAATATATACATTAAATACGAGTTTTACTACTAAAAGATAAATAAAACAAAAGTCAAACATATTGCGTTGCTTAAAAAAATCGAGCGGCTTTTCCTCGCTTTTTACACCCCTCCCCTCCTGTAGGAAGCCAGGAAAAGGAACGCCCTTCTCCTCGTCACGTCCACAAGAGCCAGTTAGCACAGATCTAAGGGCCGTTTCTTTTCCTTGCTTGTTGCAGGCTCGTGCGCCGCGGACGGGCTCCCGCGCCGCCTCGTGGCGCGCCCGCGCCTCGTGGGGCGCCGCCCCCGCGCCGTCGTCGACATCGAGACCGACGTGTTCCAGGAGAAGGCCTACAAGCAGTACTCCTCGCAGCACCTGAGAGACGCTCTCATAGCCGTTAAGAAAGGCTACAGTGTATACGCGGCGTCGAACAAGTACGGGGTGCCGAGGAAAACGTTGAGAAATTGGATGGAGAAATATCATATTAAGAGTCAATTTTCTAAGGGGCGTCGAGGAACGAGGCAGCAGATCTTGGATCCCTTAGACCTGATGACGGAAGCGCACTCGGAACGTTTCGAGGGTAGCTTGTAGTGTAAATAATGTGGTAACTGTCATTCAAACAGTTATAGGACCAAAGATATGCCAAATAGTTTTTTTATTTTATTTATAAAAAAAAATCGGTTAAATGTTTTCGAATGAAACATTTTTATTCAATATTTTTTTTAAAGCACCAAAGCGATGTACAATTAGTTGCAGGGAATGAGATTAATTTTCAGTCATTAGAGATAACAAAATTTCACAAACTAAATGAGAGTACTATTTTAGAACACGCATGTAAACTTGAACGTAGCAAGATTTGAACCCGCGCCTCTTGGAAACCGTCCAAACAGAAGATATGGCTTAGTGGTCAAAGTCTTCGATAATTTCTAAGAGACGCAGTTTAAATACCGCTACGTTAAAAATTTTATGCCTTTTCTAAATAAGTACTTTCGTTTTGCTTTTCAAAGTATTTCCTTTTTTAAAATATTCCTCTTTTTTTAATGTTAAAAACAAATAAAAGTAATTTAAATAATGAAACTAATTTAAATACTTGTCTATTAATGAGGTTCCCATATTAAAACATGTCCCCTCCAGTTATGTGTGCAAACGCATTTATCAAAAACTACTAAACCAATTTTAATGAAAATAGTGTAATCTTAATGATATTTAGTTTCCAAGAAATTTCTAGGAAAATATCCCATAGGTTTGTCCACAAATTTCTCGGTAACTTGAAATGTTTGGAAATGTGAAAATAATATTGATCAAGATTTATTTTAGTTTTACTCTTCTAAAATCTCTAATAAAAGTCTGCTTTTACTCATAAATTATATGAATATTATAGTTTTGTACTTAAATGATCTTACTACGAATAATAAAAGTAAAAAAAACAAAGTGACAGTTACCTAGTTTTATAGTAAAGTCATTTAAGTTGAGCAATAATCGACATGCAATTACGTCGTTGTGACACATAAATTGTTCATTTTATTTACTCAACTGTCGAATATGAAGAAAGAAGAAGAAATCACGACATGTTTATTATGTAATAAAGGCAAACACACTCTTGTAATCAAAATAAGGAAAGTATACAAACGCGACAACGTGTGACGAATGGCAGTTATAAGTTCCCACATACGATTGGTCAGAAGAACAGGGATTGTCTTAACTTTAGGTTCTTTCTACCGATCCCGATACGTGCGGGATACAGCGTGAAGGTAGAAAACAAATCTACCTACCATTGCAAAATTAACTAAAATATTTTTTTCACCATATACAATTGCATGTCGATTAATGTTCAAAGAAATTAATGAATAGAAAATAAATAATAGTACTTAAATAAACCACTTAATTTACCAAACATATTTTTACTTTTGTAATAAAATATGTGAGGGTTCAGTATTTGTGATGAATAAATAATTGATAATTAAAAACCCCCGGCACAAGAAGCTTTGAAAAGTAAACAAACAAGTAGAGAAGTGAACATATTTTCTTAAATAATGGCTCATAACACTCAATTAAGTCAGGGCGACCTATCCGCTCGGGAGCTCCTTACGAACGGTAGGTGTGGTGTACTCGTACATAGATACGTCAAACTTATAAGACCTATCTTTTCGTAGGGGCTTAACAACATTTTAATTAATCTGTGCCAATACATATTCATGTTTTTGAATAATAAAAATATTTATTTTTAAATTTTTACTTTCCAAAGGTTTTGAAAAGAATATAAACAATAAAACTATTGTTAAATATGATATTTTTTTAGTGATAAACTTAATAATTATAAAAACTTCTAGTCTAGTACTCGTTGGTTTAAATAACATTGTGTCAAAGTAATTAATATTTATTTGTTATAATTATATTTTATTTTGTAGACGCATTTCTAGTATGAGCTAAAAAAGAGTGGTTCGTCACTGCACTATGTATATTTGAAAGGACACATTTTTTTATATAAAAAAAATATATAGTGTAATTTTCGTATGTGGCAATGTTATTTTTAAAAAAGTACCCATAATGGGGTACTTGATTTTATTTTAAAATTATATTTATATTTTTTTATGTCCAAATATTAAGTACTGTTTTAATATAAAAAGACGTGCTTATATTTTATTCGCGAAAGAAAATACGTTTATAAAAAGTATCAAGACACTCTGTTCCCCACTTTCCGCTGAATTTTCCGAGTCGAGTAGCGGAACCCAACGCCGGGTTTATGCCTTGGTGCCAGTACGAAGACTTGAAAACACTAATAAATAATAATTAATTCCCTTGAGTGGGGATCGAACCTACAACCATGCATGCACCACGAAGGCCTCTAAAAAGTTTAAAAAGTTAAATTATCCGTTATCTATTTTTATCTGTATTTTATAAAATCAAGTACCCTTTATTTTATTTTTATGTTTTATTTCATAAATCTCCAACGTAGGGGAATTCAAAGAATATGTTATATTTTTGTTTGTTATTTATTTTTAAAACATTATAACGAGTACATTTCACTGTACTTATTAATTGAAAAAGGAATATACATATTTGAATTGAATTTTGATGTTTTATTAATCATAAAGCCTTCATATGGTCATCGATTTCGATAAATAATCGACTTTAAATCGATGTTTAATTTTAATAGTCATATTTATCTGAGTAAGGTAAATTTTTTTGAATCTTCATATTGCTCCCGCACATATACAGCAGAGTAGGCAGAGGGAACCTGATAATTCGGTTCCCAAGTTTCGGCCGAATTTTGGAGGTATTGAGTTCCGCCACGCAACACATAGCGTAGCGGAACTCAACTCCGCGCTTTGCCTCGTTACCACAGCGAGGAAACGAAAATATTAAATATTTAATTCTTCTAGTGGGAATTTAACCCACTTGTCGCGTTTATAGTGACTTATAAGGTAAAGCAATGGGATTGGTGAAAGCTATGGCATAAAATAAAGTATCTAGAACGAAATAATTTAACCTTCACACGCTTACCATAGTATCAATAATGGTGGGCAATAAGAACCTCGCTCTTCCTATATTAATAGCTATTACATGTTAACTGATGGAACCTAACGCCACGCTTATGTTACTAATGAGACGAAATGAAAATAATTCGTTCTCTAAGTAGGAATCGAACCTTGCAATCAAATCACAGGAAGTTGCTGTAAATAATTTAAAATAAAATATCTCAGAGACATATTATAGTGATTGAGCGATTAGTCAGATTTAAAAAGAAATTAAAGTATTTTAAAAATTATTATCTTGTAAAGAAAAAATAATAATAAAAAAAGTAAAAAAAAAATTAAAATTGTAAGTAACAGTAGATCCAAAGAATATTGATATAAAACTGTACAAAATAGACATTTCATAGACTTACCCTCCAGTGTCCAGACATTGTGTTGAGCGTAACTTAACGCCGCTCTATCAACTAAACGTAGCAAACGTATAAGAACGACAAGCTATTATCTGCTCCTAATTAACATTTTAACACAATTATCCACAGAATTCGCGATAGCCAACGTGCAGTGTCAGTATGAGTGCAGCGACACGGAGCAGGAGGAGCGCCCGCACCGCGCCGGCGACCACACGTACGACACGCGGGACGAGCCGCCCGCGTTCATCATACACCAAGTACCGGCGGTCAGTGGGTTCAAATACTGAGTTAAGGAGAGTAACTCCTTTACACTAATAGAGGAGTACTCAAAAAAAGCAAGATTTCCCATTATTAGTATTACTAGTGTTTTTTTAAAATAATACTTGCCGTATTATTTCCAGTCATCAAGTCAGGGCCCGTTCGTGGAGGTGCGTCCGGGGCTGATGACGCTGGCGCCGGGCTGCGTGCCGGCCGTCAACGTCATACACATCGGGGACAGGTCGCAGGTACATTCCACTAATATATCGAGTGTCTCCACCTTGGACGAGAGTAGAGTTAGGCGGCGCTGAACTTTTGAGCAAAAAAATTTTTAAATGTAAGAAAAGTTCTGGAATCAAATCTCCGCAGCTATCTGCAGATAACTTCAAGGCGGCCATGACTCTGAGACCGGACTGTGCACATTACATACCGTCGAACTGAATATATGGTGACGGTGGTAGCGTATTCGATCTCCAATCTAAATGATTATGGTATTAGTTAATAGTTGATTTTTTTTTTCGTTCAAATAAGACAAAGCATGGCGTCGAAATTTACTATTTAATGTGGAAAAAATATAAAACATCGCTTTAAGCGAAGTCCCTTTATTATTTTTACAAAAAGAAAAAAACCAGAAAAAATCCTAAGTGTTAATCCACACTTAGGAAAGATAAATACTTATTTAGCGTATAAGAATTTCGATGTAGTTTGGCGAGAACGTATGGCTTAGTGGTCAGAGCGCCTGGTCGGTTTCCAGGAGGCGCGCTACGTTCGAATTTTTATACGTTTTCTAAATAAGTATTTAAACTTTTAATATTTATTTTGTTAGAAATCAATAAAAAAATCCAATATAAATAAATTATATCAATTCTTCTACAATAGACATTGCATTCTTATTATTCTTACTCTGTTAGATAATGAATCTT
>DWLH01001511.1:0-12729 GCA_018249795.1 Heliconius telesiphe telesiphe | reverse complement strand
TAGCTAATAATATGTGTAACTAATTTAAAAACTGTACAGGAGTTAATATGCAAACATTACAGTTATTTTACAAAGAATATTATGAATCCTTACCCAAATCAATAATTTAACATTTAAGGCTGTTTCTAAAGCAGTACATTAAATTATTAAGTGACATCAGCACATTTAAGAGAGTTTTAAAAAACATAACATAGGTAAAAATAACGTTATGTTACAAAAATATATACCTACGTATAATAAATAATTAGCTTTATGTATATTTTATGAATATCAAATGTCAACATTGGTCGTATTTTTTAGTTCGAAACAATCATAAATTCTTATAGAAGTTACGATAATGTCGTAAAAAAACATATTAGAATATTACAGATTAAAATAATAAAAAAATCATATTAGAAATCATTAGAGTTGTCAATCAATTCTGCTTATTAAATCAATAATCATGTATTTTAAACGGGCGAAGCCGTGGGCGGGCCGCTAGTAAGTAATAAATGTACAGAATGTATACTAAATGCAAATCGATATAATAAGAAAATGAAGAAAAAAATAGTAATATAATATATTCGAAATCGAAATGTTCAACAAAAAAAAAATAGAAAAAATGGCTTAAAAACAATAATAAAATAAAATTAATCCACTTACTGTATTTAATATAATATAACGTATACAGATATTTTTTTTAATAATTGTATTGTTGTATATCACACTCATCTGAAGCTGCGTGCTTCTCACAATGGACACAACCTATTGAGTGGCAAGAGTTGATTCGTTTAAAACTTTCCTTATTTTCCTCTGCCATAACCATAAATTGTAATTGTTTGACATTGCAATTTAACACCTTACTGCAATGATGCCAATTAAAAAAAATATCCCACACCTCAACGCTGGCTTTTCCTAATAGATTGGGGAAATAGAAACAATTTAAGTCCCCACAAATGTTCTTTCCTCAAATGGATATTCACAATCACCAGATTTTCAAGTTGACGTTACCACTGTGTCTCGTACATTTTATTTTTGTTAATGTATTCAATATTCACAAAATCTGTTTGTTCCATTAACAATCGCACATTTGTGCGACTTGGATTGGCTTAACTTATGCTCGATAATACAATGGTCAAGAAGTTTTGAGATTCAAAAACTGCGATCATAACTTCGTATGCGGGGTACAGCGTGAAGCTGATTTGATTTTGATTTGATATAGACGATGTGTTTTTATTTTTTTTTAAAACATTAACCACTTCCGATTTCTAACAATACATATATCACAAAAAAAAAAACCAATGCAAATTTTAATCTGCAGTTATTTTAATACAAAATGAGTGTATATGTGAGCAAATTTAAATATGTCAACTTTAATTTTTCTTCTATTATTATAAAATTAGTAAGGACAGAACCGTCGGTGTGTGATTCCAATACGGTTTTATATAATTAATAAAGTATCTCAAAATTATCCAGCAGGAAAACATTATAAATCTCATCTCATTATAATATAATATCTTTTCCTCTTAAGGAAAAAATCTGTTAGAAATTAAATTTTGTGTTAAGTTGTAAGTTTTGTATTAATTTTAAATCAGATAAGATTTTTATTAATGTTTCAAAGGAAACAAAAGAAATAAAATAATCAAATATAATTTATACTTATTTAGGAAACGTATAAAATGTTTTTAAAAATTTGAACGTAGCGGATCTCGAACCCGCGCCTCCTGGAAACCGACCAGGCGCTCTGACCGCTAAGCTATACGTTTGTATATTAAATTGAACGTATGGCTTAGAGGTTCGAGTCCCGTTAAGTTCAAATTTTTATACGTTTTCTAAATAACTATTTTTTTTCCTAAGTGTGGAATAACACTTTAAAAATGTTAAAAAATGTAATTTAAACAAAACGTTTAAGTAAATTTGTACAGCTGTCTCTGTAGCCAAAGGTCATATACCAACACGATATTTCGGCATATTCTTAAATTTTCGTCGACTTATCTTTTAAAATAAAAAAATATTACACTTGTGCACATTATTTCTCTTATCTTATTATAACTAATGAAGATTTTTTTTTTATGGATAAGGCAAGGCAAACGAGCGTTCGGGTCACCTGATGGTAAGTCATCACCGCCGCCCACGACCCCGTGCAACACCATAGGAGCTACAGGTACATTGCCGGCTTTTAAGGTGGGTTGGGCGCCGGAGCCCACCATTACCTGATGCGAAACGCAGTGGCATAAAGCCACTACTTCACGCCGGTGTTAAATGCCATGGAAGGTAATGGTCCGGTCGAGTCTGCCCATGTGTGTTGCCATTGCTGGCGACGTGACTCTACCACACGTAATTTAGTTGCCTCTTACGACACCACCAGTATCAGGATGATCCTATTCTAGGCCGGGATCACACGGCACAATGGAGATTTCCTACATTATAATATCTTTTTCAGGTTCCGTACTATAAATAGATAAAATGGAACCCTTATAGAGTCAGCTTGTTGCCATCTGTCCATCTGTCGAGACCATTTATCTCGAAAGATACGAGCATTTATGCGTCGTGTTTACTGCATTTTGTATGAAATTTGCCGCGTAATCAAAACTTTTCATGGACCTTAAAAAAAAACAGATTAACGCTGTATCCCGCACAGCGTGGGTAGGCAGAGGGAACTTAGAGTCTTAAATTCCGCTCCCCACTTTCCACCGAGTTCTAGAGGCATTGTGTGTTGAGTGGCGGAACTCAACGCCGCGCTTTACCTAGATACCAGAGCGAAGAAATGAAAATATAAATGTAAATAAATATTTCATTTCCTCGAGTGGGGATCGAACCCACAACCAGTCGATTTTACAGTCATACTTTGTGCCTCTGCGGCATGATTGGTCTCAAAATATATTAATGGTAAAAAATAATAACTTCATTGCACAAAAAAAATGGATTTGTATAGTTGTTCTATGTTCACTCGAGATATAAATCAAGCTCAGTATTTGACTCAATCATTTTCGCGTACAGGCCACGCTGTGCTGATATAGACGCTGATATACAGGCGTTTTGCTATTGCAAAACGTGGGTATTACAGAAAAAAATAAAACAAAATAATTAATGAGCACATGCATGCATGTATGCTTCGAAGGATACGCAGAGTCAGTTTAGCTGACCGAATCAGAAATCCAGATGACACTTTTAGAATGAAGAAGAATCTGCTTAGATCAGGGGTTCCCAACCTTTTTTTGCTCAAGGACCACTTTTATATCATTCTTGCTACCAGGGACCACTATGACTATTATAAAAACAAACTTTAATTATTAAACGAAAACTTTAAATAAATACTCAATAGGAATATAAGAATTTATAACATTTTAGAGAAACTTCTGTAATTCCCCGCGAAGCCGTCGTTACGCAGTGGCACAAGCGTGTGACTGTAAACGTGACGGTTGTGGGTTCGATTTCCACTCAAGGAAATGAATTATTGTTTATTAAAATTTTCATTTCGCTTTGGTAACAAGGGAAAACGCGGCGTTCTGTACTTAACACGTAATGCCTCGAAAATTCTGAGGAAAGTGAGAGAAGGGAAGGAGGGAGTGTTTTGATATTAGATTCCCTATCTCTGCTGAGGAAGAAAAGTCGACATCGGGACTCCCCTTCTGCATACATGCCCTTGGAGACATTTTGGCCTTGCATACATGCTCTTGGAGAAGATTATTAACTCTCCCCTTATTCAGAACTTAGAGTCCGGGTCTTTCAGAGGCCCTGAACGCCCTGAAAACTTGGTCGTTGGCCACAAAGGCAGAGAGAAATGTGTTTTTCGCCATTTCTTTCGATGTGATCAACGCTTTTAACACTTTGCCGTTAAAAGCGTTGAAACGTTAAGAGAGGTAATCCGTTATTACAAGTGCCTTTCTATCTCTGGCGGCTACTAGACGACTATCTCCAGGACAGAGTAGTCTTATGGATTGGGGCAGACGGTGGGATCGGTAGACGAAGCGTAGGCTGCGGTGTTCCATAGAGTTGGATCTGTTACTATGGAATCTCGGATACGATTGGCTTCTACGTTGCCTTCTTCTCCTAGGGATGAGTATCATTTGCTATGCCGAAGACACTCTCATCAAAGCCCGGAGAACGAGTTACATCTAATCCTCCTCGTCACAGTCCCCCCATATGGCTACTCTGTGCATCCAGGGAAAGGAGGTGAAGGTACGGACTCAGATGAAATATCGAGGTCTAACTCTGGATGGACGATGGTCGTTTGCATTGCACTTCGCTCAGCTTGCGCTGATGCTAGTAAACGCCACCGGGGCCTTTGGCAGGCTACTAGCGAATGTTGGAGGGCCGGATTCTTCATGCCGGCAGCTTTATATCGGCATGTTGAGATCCATGGCTCTGTACGGTGTCCATCTGTGGGTGGATTCTGACACTGCTTGGCACAATATGATTCTGACACAATAGGATCCAATTGTGAAGGGCGCATTGAGTCTTAGCAATTCGGAGGTACCGTACAGTGTCCTGGACGGCGGCAATCCTCTTGGCAAGCGATCCGCCTTGGGAGCTACAGGTGGAAGTGCTTACCAGAATACATGCATCCAGCAAGCGGTCGCAAGGCGTGCAACCACCATGGGAGGATATCGCGCGGATTAGAAGGACAGCGGATAAAGCCCTGATCCAGCGATGGAAAGAGGATTTGGGGTCCCCGAAGGCAGGCCTTGCGATGGTGGAGGCTGTCCGCCTCCAACTTGAGCGCTGGGTTAACAGGGATTTTATGGTCTTGACGTTCAGGCTTGTGTAGGTAATCACGGGGCATGTTTGCTTCGGCAAATACTTGTATCAGATTACACGTCTGGAGATGTCGCCGGTGTACTATGAGTATAATACCTCCGCCGAATTTCCCGTTTGGTCCTCACAACGCCAAGCCTCGATGGCTGTAGTGGGTAGGAAACTCTTATTGTCCAGTGTGGTAGAGGCTATGCTGAACGAACGAACAGGGGGTAGAAGAAGGCGGTATGCGCATCTTCAATCCCCTCTGCTTTAGAGGAGCTACTGCGGGGAGCCATGCTCCCATGCCCCAGTTTCTTTGAGGCCAACTTGGCCTTGCTTTCCAAATGATTGCAGTACTGGTAGTCGCTCGAAACGCTAAAGCCCAATGTGCTGACACTGGGCGCAGTTATAAGCGGAGTGTTTTTAGAAGATTGGCGACAAAACAAATGGCAAACTCAAATTTACGCGCAAATTTGTATCTTCTTAGGGTTGAATTGAACCAGGTTTCATTTACCCCATTTAGAAACAGCCCCGAGGGATGCTTTAATTGTTCTGATCAAAAACCGTCAACCTTGATGCTGCGCCCAATGAGAAAAGCTGGCTATCCACTTGCATAAATTTTCGGGAAGCCAGTTAGATGAAAGTTTAGCAAGGAGCGCCCCATGCCATACTTGATCAAAGGCATTCACCATATCCAAAGTAACTGCCAGGCTCTCTCCCTTGCTTTCTTCGATAACCGCAGCCCAGCGGTAGGTAAGGTAAACCAGAAGATCACCGGTTGAGCGACAATGGTGGAAGCCATATGGACGGTCATTAATCAATCAGTGATCCTCCAGATAAACCATGAGCTCGCTATTTATGATGCTATCTACGACTTTGCCATCACGTGACCCGTATACTCGTTTGCTTTGTCATAAATAAAACATACCTTACGACGCCATGGTTTTCTTACGTGCATTGGCATACTTATTTCATAAAGTCAATGAATAAATGTGTAATTATTTTAAAGTATTTTAATAAATTTGTACGTTGAACCAATTTACTGAGGAAACAATTCAGTTGTACGCAGATGTTTTATCGTCTTCTAATGCCGATGCTCTCCTCACTCACTCCTCTATGATCAATGCAGCACTAAGCTTAAACTCTTTCGCGGACCTCATTGAGGCTTATGCGGACCCCTGGTGGTCCACGGACCACTGGTTGGGAACCATTGGCTTAGATGGTTTGTCACGTGGAGAGAATGAGTCATGAAGGACCGGCAAAAAGAGTTATGAAGCTAGTGTAAATGACAAGAGAGCAAGGAGAAGACCTAATAAATGTAATGTTTTTCTGTTCTATATGAAGAGTAAATAAATAAATGGAAATTTAAATTTATGTAAATATTTCATCCCCTCGAGTGGGGGACTTTGTGCCTCTGCGCCACGACTGGCCTCTCTATATGAAGAGGATAACATTATATTTATTGGGTCCTTTTTAACTTTATTTAAATCATGCCATCTATTAGTGCAAACCGTATCTATATTATGTAAAAATAAATGTGAAGAAAAGAAAATATACATGGTTCATAACAAAAACTAAACTAAACTAGCTTCACGCTTTATCCCTAGCGGGGTAGTCAGAGAGAACGGAGCGCCAAACGCTACTGTCAATCGGGAGCAGTTGCTTGTAGGCAACGGTCCTTATTGGAAAAAAACTCGCGTGAAGTATTGTTATTGGGTAATAAATATCACTTAATGCAATTACGTAGGATCTCTTTCCAAAATAATTTAGAAACATACATATAGACGATATGTATTTTTATCTTATTTTTAAAAGCGTTAACCGCTTCCGATTTCTAACAATATGATGTTAATATATATTTCTTTAATTTTACGCTGTACTTCACCTACAGCAAGGACTGTCCGCGATATGCGAACGCCGAATTCTTACCGCCGAATTGTCGAGAAATATTGAGTGTCGGAACCTAATACTGCGGTTTGCTTTGTTACCGAGCGAGCGAGGAAATAAACATATTAAATTATTCATTCTCTCGAGTGCGAGTTGAATCCACAAGCGTAGTCTTTACAGTTACACGCTTGCCACTGCGCCGCAACAGCCTCTGTACAAAAATCAATTAAATAAAAAATATACAAAAAATCGAATTCTTAATAGTAAATTGGCTTAACAAATTTCATTATCATTACAATTCATTTATTATGTAAGCTCTAACTGTCTACTACTTACTACCTAGTACTTATTTTTTAATTGCAAAATTATCATAAAAAAAGTATTAATGTCATCAGACAGTATTATAATAATAGTTGGTTATAATATTTCCATTGATATTTTCCTTTTTACTTCCGAGGGCGAGTGCTTTCTACCTGCTATCAGTGTTGGCTTAGGGTACGTCGGGGGCACTTCGAACCCAGTTGGACACCAATAAGTAACAAAATATTACATGTCCTAGTTGTTTACAGGATATGCGGGGCCCATATGGGCACGGGCGAATGGTGTACCAATAGCAAGACGGAACGTCTTGCTATCAATATTATTTTATGATCACAAAAAACACAAGGTATTGAGTATAGATGAATCGATATAATACTTAAAATGCCTTTAAGAACATTTATTACTGAAGTGTTTCCTATATATCAGTTTAATATCCCGCATATAGTACGGGAGGCAGAGGGAACCTAGAAATCTAGTGTTAAGACGCTCATGAAAGTGACTCATTAAGACACTTCCGTTTCCCATTTTCTGCCAAATGAATACATGCACTGTGTGCGAAACTCAAAGCCGCAAGAAATTATACTAGTTATCACTTAATATAATTATGATATTTATATTAATATTTATTATTAAAATTAATATTTACATAAGTGATTGACGTCAAGTCATCGATAAGCAATAGGGAAATGAATAATATTAAACTGATTTCCTCGATCTAAGAAGATCAACGCTGGGTTTTGCCCAACATGTGTAATTATTTTATATTTATAACTTTTAATATTCGTAATAATTTATTATAACAATTTAAATCAACCTCTTTGTTTAATAAAAAGATGTTTTTGAAATAATGAAATATTAAAGCGCGGCGTTGAGTTCTGCCACTCAACACGCAATGCCTTCAGAATTCGGCAGAAAGTGGGGAACGGAGTGTCTTAACACTAGGTTCCCTCTGCCTACCCTGCTGTGTGCGGGATACAGATATATATATTTGTTGATATTAGAAATTATATTATATCACAACAATTTATTCTATACAATACAATATTAGTATATGTATATATTTACCGATTTTACATTCTCCTACACCCTAAGGTTGCCTGGCAGAGATTGCTTATAGCGATGAGGCAGCCTGCTGTACATTTACTTATGTGATGTATTTTTTTTTACTTTGTCTTTATTTTGTGGTGTACAATAAAGTATTATTATTATTATTATGTAGGATATTTGTACGCTATTCTTATTATTTTATATATTTATTTTTATATAATTAAGAGTAAAATTAAACTTCAACATTAGCGAAGAATTTAACCAAAACTTAACACACGATACACAAAGAGCAAAATTTTATACACACATTATCAATAGTATTTTGCTCTGGTAGAAATATAAGGTCTGTAAAAGCCTCGAGGTATTTGATTTCGTTACACATGTAATATCAATAGGGCGGAAACATTAGAATGAAATTAATTTCGTATTGATATACATATGTACACCTAAATTAAAGAAAAGAAAATAAATCGGAAAAGAAAGTAGAAATTATTTTTTAAAGAATAAAAATGTTCAAATAGCATTTTTATTATTTAAAAAAGATGGGCGATGTTAAGTTCCTCCATTCAAGACGCAACGCATTCTCTCTGCCTATCCTGCTATATGCGAAATACAACGTGAAGCTATAAGAAAAAAAATAATAGGACAATAAAATTACTTATAATTAACGTTTTATGATAAGTCTTACATATTCTATGAAATATTAATTTTAACAAAAATCATTTACAGAAAAAAATAGAAGGATAGCTTTTTGGCATCAATCAGGAACAACTAAAGTAAATGCTAATATTTACTTTACTCGTGCTTAGTTGTTACTACAAAGCACTGTACATTTTCATTAAATACATTTTCCTCTTCCCCTATATTATTCTCTATATTACAATCAAAACGATTGTTCATAAATTATTTTAGAATTCAATTTCTTGTAATGTCTTATTTTTTGTTACAGATAAGTAAAAGTAACAATATATGAGACAGAGAAAAGATAAAAAATCTAGAAAAATAATCAAGAAAAATCCGTTATAGCCGGTTAGTGTGAACAGTTTGATTGAAATTTGAATGTGATAAAATTGAACGACGCTAAAAATATCACTTATTATAAAAATATATATAGTTTTACCATCTAAAGGCATTAGTTCCAGCAATAGAGGCTCGAGTACTGCATGAGAACCGGCTACGACGGTTATAAAATATAATGCAACCAGTAGAGTCTTAATCCAAGCCATGATACTATCATTGACAGGCCACATATAAATACAAATCGCTAGTAATATTCGAAAATAATTTGATATTTGTGAAGATGTAAATAACAGTGGTCTTTTTTTAAATCAGCTAATTAATAAACAGGAAATACTTGAACCCAAAATCACCAATCCATCTACTACAAGAGTATAATGTAAAATATTGTTTGCTCTTGTGATATCTTGCGACATGGATAGTGCCGAACTGTTCATCAGAACTCTTGCTGCAACTACTCTGTATGTTGAAATAACCATTACTAAGACCATCATTCTTCAGAAGCGTTTTGATTTAATTAATCTTATATATTTTATCAAAGGTTTTATAAATTATTATTTGTATTATGCATTTGGTTCTCTATAACATATTTAATTCTTTTTCAGAAGTTTCAGTAGAAATAAGTAACGCTTTGTATGAAAGCTACATTCCTCGGGAATTATATATAATATAACGGTTTTATTCTAAGTTAGCTTTAAATAATGAAATGACCAGCCTCAAATTCGCATTTTGCAAAATATCTTCTAAATAATGGTGAAAACCGCATTAAAATCCGTTGCGTGCATGGCTTAGAATCAGTTCGGTTCGATCCCGGCCTTGAGTACTTTAATCTGTTACATATGTTGTAGTATACGAAGAGAAAAAAATGTTTTCGCTAATTATAATGGCGTCACACACAACCTATATTTGGTTTTTTAACGTCGTCTATGTAAGAACACATAGGCTGCTGAAACAAAGCTAAAAAATAAAATAAAATAAAAAACGGATCAAATGTCCTGAGAGATATTTGGGATCTTACCTTATCGTGAGTAAGCAAGAGAATTATATTACAATAAACCATCGCCATGAACGAAGCTCAATAGACAAATGTGAACGAATATATGAATCCTTTTTACATACCTTAATTCTTTTTAAATATACTTTATAATATGTTCTATTGATCACCGTCACGTTACAGATTGATACGCACGTGCCCCTGCGCCACGACGGTCTCATCAATTATTTATTTTAATTTGTTTAAATGTATTATTTTACCACTTGAACAAGTAACATTAGCTATAGTGATATAAGCTATTGTTAGTTTTTCAAGTGTTTTAATACTGTCTGCATCATTGCCTCAAACCATCGAATGTAAACGTAATGATATTAGGCTCGGTTAATTCTCGGGGAAATTAATTATTTATATTGGCCTGCTTTGGAAAATAACAAGGCGCTGCGTTGCGTTCCATCACTCAGCACATGATGTCTCAAATTCGGACAGTAAGCGGAGAATATTCCGTTCTCCTCCTTCTCGGTGTTTGCCATAATTTGTGGTAAATGGGTGAAGCTGCGAGGAAACATCTCAGTGCTATGAACACTGAGATATCAATTTAACGAAAGCTCTAATGATATCAATATGTCGTTATCGTTTCGTATTGTGACAGGTTATATACCTATAGGACGGCCCACTAGATTTTAGTGAGCTGAGCAAAGCGAAGCTCTTACTGGTCAAAAGTGTGTTTCGTTGTAATGCCACTGCTCCTAGACCGTAAAACCTAATGCTCTGAAATTTTGCAGGAACGTTGTTGATGACGACGGTGATCCCAGCGAAGTAGTTGGTGATAATTGTAATTGTAATTTTTGAGTAAATGACCAAAATACTTGTATGTCCAATAGAGTTAAGGTGTGGAAAGTTTTGAAATTCATGCGCACTGCGATTGAACTTTGACTAACCTTACCCAGCGCGTAGGATAAAACAGAAATTTTCGCAAAATTTTGCGCAACATACGTGCACAGCATGTGGCGGATCCTAGTATACCAACTAGCAACGCGCTCGCGGCTTTCCCCGTTTGAACCGCGCCATTATCTATTTAATACAATCAATAACGTTCATGCTGTAATATAATATGTTTGCAGTACATTTATAGTGATATGAAGGGTGAAAATTACTAAAATCTATTTTATATTTTTTTTAAAGGATTTTTAATTGTTTTGCAAAAAAAACTACGACCTACGAGTTCGAATGTAACTATAATTAATTAACAATATTATCTAAGATTGGTTCAGTATTTTTAGTGTTTTTTTCTTCACGTTGTATTAAGTACATGGCCTGGGAACCTGGGAACCTAGTGTTGAGACACTCTATTCCCATTAAGAAATTTCCGTCTTCCACTTTCCGCCGAACTACGGAGGCTTTGCGTGCTTAGTAGCGGAACTCAATGTGACATTTTGCGTCGTTACTAAAGTCAGAAAGAAATTGAAAATAATAAATACTATTGGCAGCCCCCAATTCCGTTTGCATAGACTTTATGGCCCTTGTAATACCCGCTGTGATTTTAACTTGGAGCAATTAGCATGAACAGAAAAGTATCAAGACACTCCGTTCGCTAGTTCTTACCAAAATTGAGTCACAGTGTGTTGAGTTGCAACATTACAGTCAGCCGTCGGGCCCGCTATACCACAGTGGTCTAACTTTCTCTAAGGAGACATTTCATTATTTTTTTATTAGATAATCTGTTATGGTTTATCAGATGTTTTAGATGTTCAAGTTTTATATGTGAAAATTACAAATCACGCCCAACAAATCAAATTACAAACAACATTTGTTTAGGACGTACTTAGATATTTCTTATTGTAAAGAATGAGTCCATTCATCATTTCGGCTATTTTGCGGAAGGTTTAACTCTAGAAGGCATGTTTAGAAAATATTTAAATAATCAAATAAATTCAAAACATTTCGAAGAATAAGAATCAACACTTTTAAAAATAAAAAATCTTACCTTTTCTTTTTGCAATACAAAATCAAAGACTTTCTTTTATATTTTTAAAATTATATTCCATATTTAGGAAAGAGAAATACTTACCCGCGTCTCTTGGAAACTGTTCAAGATTCAAGAAGTGAGGGTTCAAATCCTGTTACGTAAATTTTTTTATACGTTTTCTAAAAAAATAAAGAATATTTAATTAAAACGAAAGAACGTAGTATTTTGAATATAAATCATCGAACTAAACAATTTATTCATCGAAATATCGAGCATGAAATCATAAATTACGACTTAATGTAAGAGTCTTAAGAAGGTAACACTCACGAAACATTCAATTTCTGTTTGTAGAATGATGAATATATGTTTTATTTTGATAAATTTATATTTTTATCAAAAAATTAAATCATAATCTTACCAGTGCTATTCATAAAATGACGTCTTATGCTCAGCATAATCTATCGTTCAAATAAATAGCGTTCAATTTGTTTAAAATCTCTAAAAATGTTAGGTAATACCTGATTTTTAATATTGATTTAACTTTTACCGCAAATTTCGATATGTCTTGTATGTTTGTGTCATACTTTTCGTACCACAGAACCATAATTAATAAAGTTATATTGTGACAATTATTAGTTTATTTAAAAAATATAATGCGAATAAGACAAAGGTTCTGATTTTTGAAAGAGATGAAGAAAGGACGGAATGCAAGATCAGTGTAAATGGTAAGATATTAGAACAGGTGAATGAAGTGGTATATTTGGGAAGTATGTTCAGT
>DWLH01001510.1:0-12730 GCA_018249795.1 Heliconius telesiphe telesiphe | reverse complement strand
GTTTCGAGAGACGGAGGGTCGAGCGGTATACAGTGTAGATTCTTTTTGTAATAAATCATAGTGCCACCACCTTTGGTGGCCCTATCATTTCTCACAATCCTGTAGTTCGCAATACTAGGACTGCGAAAAGACTGCTGGTTTCAGAAAAGACTCCTGTATACAGAATATATCTAGTTGGTGGGTATGAGCGAAGGCGCTCACTAACTCTATTTGCCGTTTGACACCGTTTGCGTTAAAAGTCGCTATGGACAGGCTTTTGGCTTATACGCGCAAGTTGCGAGTCAGCGGACAAAGGGACAAATCTATTGATGACCGCCATTGGAAATTTATTTTGCGTGGAAGCCCGCGATGGCTCCCAAAAAAACCTTGGTGCTCGATTAGAGCCTGCATACGTGCTTGCTGGGAACCATTCGAGTTCCTCAGCTTGTTGGCGAACACACTGAGTTCGTCATTGTCTAAAATGTTCGCGAACGCTAGCACAAGTGCTAAGTCGTCCGCGTTAGCGGGGGCTGCGCGGGAAGGCGCAGGGGGACGAGCGACCGGCACCTGGGCGGCCGGTTGTCTAGCCGGCGCCGTAGGGCGGATGGGAGCCAAGGGAGGCGCTGGTTTGAACCAGGCGTTCACCTTGGGGGGAGGGGCGGGCGCGTATTTAATAGGCGCCGGCGCCTCTTTATTTTGGATGGGGGCATTGGCCCCCCTGCCTTTGCCTCCGCGCCTAGTGGGGCGTCTGCGAGGGGCGCGGGAGCATCCGCGGTAATTCGTGGGATGTCCCTGTGTCTCGCAGAGCACACAGCTAGGGGGGACAATCCGCAGTCGCGTGGTCGTCTAGGCACTTGACGCACCTAGGCCGCGCGAAACAATTTTTTGCCGAGTGGCCGTATAGTTGGCAGCGGTGACACTGCCCTATGAGGCCCCTGGTATACGGGGGTTCGACTCTGATGCCGGTGAGATAACACACCGACTTCAGATTAAAAATCTCCTTCGCCTCGTTAGTGAGGTCCAGGACTGCCAATACCATGTCATACTTCGCTTTAGTGCGAGAATTGTATAAACGGTGCGCTTGGCGCACGGGGAAGCCTTTATTTCGGAGATCTGAGTAGACGAATTCAACGTCAATTTCTTTAGGAATACCCTTCAGGACTACGCGCAATTGGCGCTCGTCCTCCAGGGCGTACGAATGGTAACCAATACCATATTCCCGAAGGAATGAAGTCAATTGTCGGTGCTCCGACGAGGAGGCAACCTGCACTTTAATTCCGACCTGCGTTAAGCGCGTGGTGGAATAATTGATGTTCTGGCTGTTAAGCCAGTGGGATACCTCATCCCACTTGTGCTTCTCTTGCACATAAATGGGAGGCGGGGGCTTTGTTCGGGGGGCGCGAGGGGTCTCAGCCTCTTCCCGCTCAACCGCAGTAGCGGGGGCAGGGGAGAGGGGAACCGGCGACGCGGCGCCTTCCGGGCGGGAGACTTTGCCCTTGGGCTTATTAGCCTTCTTGGGCGGAGGGAGGGCCTTAGGGGCCTTGGCCTTACGCTTAGCCGATCGTTTGGCGACGGTCTCGAAACCGTCGTCCGATTCCGAGGCGGAGGAGGAACCGTTCTCCTCCATCTCGTTGCCCGATAACTGGGGCGAACGGGGGGCTCGGGGAGCGCGGGGGGCGCGGGGCACTCGGGTGCCCTCCGGCGCCTTCGCAGGATATTCCGACGGGGCGACTTCGGCGTCGCTCGGCCCGTCCGAGAACATCGGCTCTACTTCGGCACTCGGACCGTCTTCGGGAGAGCTCGGGCTCTCACCGCAATTTTCCGCGTACGCGATCGCGTCGCGAATGGCGTCCGCGTGGTTCGCCTCGAGATATCGGTGGATGTCCTCCATTTTATGCCCGGCCATTATTTGTGAATCCCCTCGCCTTGCGGCGAGAGAAAGGGTGTGTAACTTAGACTAGCACTTATCTCTTTTGTATTGTGTGCCTAACTAATAACGACAATGTACTCACTCAGAGTGACGACTCACAACTCCTTAACCGGAGCAAGACAGCAACCCAACCCCAGCACAACGCCGCGCAGGCAGCACAGCACAGCACAGCGCGGCACAGCAGCACCACACAGTACAACAAATGCTGTTAGCCCTATTGGCTTTTACAGCGACACCGGGTGGGTAGGGAAGAGAGTACTCTGTCCCAGAAGATATGCAAGCACTACCTGGCTGCTTGAGAGGAGTCGACGACTGTAAGGGCGCCCCCTGCAGGGCTAGAACCTCGGCTTACAACCGTCGAGCGGGCTGGGAATTTCCCTATGCTAAACAAAGCCAGCCGCGACGTGAAGCCGCGACTGGGGACGAAAATTAGACTAATCTAAGGGAGCTAACGGTCCCTAACCGCTGGGCCCGATCGCGCCGAGACGTGAGAGCGGTGGAATACACTGGACTTCGTCGTCGATTCCGTCGACGACGGTGTTTGTGTCGTGTGTGTGTAGTGTGTTTCCTACCTACATACGGGGCATTCGCGATCGTAATGGCGTCATCTGGGTCTAAAAGGACGCTCCGCGGGCGTCTGCGTTTAGGGTGCGCGTTGGGTGTATAATCACACGCCGTGATTATAAGGGGGTTTGCGTGCGAGCCTGCGCGCTCAAAGTAGCGCGTCGCTAAGCACTTGCAGTGCTCGTTAATCGATTCCAGTTCAAAATCTCTGTGTAGGTCGACGTTACGTACGAACCAGGGGCAACCCGATGCGATACGTAAGAATTTATTTTGGACTTTTTGTAGGGGATCTAGCTTAGTGTGCGCGAACGCGACACAAGCGTATGACATAATGGGCCTTATACAAGTTTTGTATAATGTCAGCTTATGTCTAAGTGACATTTTACTACGCTTGTTAATGAGCCAGAAGAGTCGGTTGAGAACGAATTTTGCTTTATTGCAAACCTTCGTAATATGGGGTCTGAAAGAAAATCTAGAGTCTAGAGTGACACCTAGATATTTGACTTGCTTTTCCCAAGGGATAGGCTTGTCTAATAGACGAATGGTAGAGACCTGTATATGGCGAGCCATAGGGAAAAGGATGGCTTTACTTTTCTCAGGATTAACCTCGATTCTCCATAGGCGGGACCACTCACCGAGTGCGTGGGCCGCTTTCTGAAGTCTCTCGGCTAGTAGGCGTGTGTCACGCGACGAAGTGTATAGGGCGGTGTCGTCCGCGTACATAGCCAGGTGAACAAGCCCTGTGCGGGGTATGTCACTGGTGTACAGCGAATATAAAATAGGAGAGAGGGTTGAACCCTGGGGAACGCCTGCGCGGAGGAGGCGGGGAGAGGAGAGAGTGCCTTCGACTTTATAACGAAAGTACCTGTTAGACAGAAAGTCCCGCAGGATGTGCACGAGACAGTCTGGCAAGCCAGCACGCCTCAGCTTGAAAATCAAGCCGTTGTGCCAGACCTTGTCAAAGACTTTCGCTATGTCGAGAAAGATGGCAGCAGTGTTGCTGCGAAGCGAGGTCCTCACGTGGTGACGATCGATGTGCTCTACCATGCGGTGAACTTGGTGAATGGTGGAGTGTTTCTTACTGAAACCAAATTGCTCATTGATGAGCGGACAATAGGTCTCTACCGCCTCAGATAGTCTAATGAGAATGATTCTCTCATATAATTTACCTAAGCAGCTGAGAAGGCTGATAGATCTATAGCTGGAGGGTAAATTCCGCGGCTTATTAGGTTTTGGTATACCTATGACAATGGCTTCCTTCCACTCGTCGGGGAAGGAGCACGACTTTAAAAGTGAATTAAAAATAATTACCAACAGAGATATGAATTGAGCCGGCAGGGACTTGAAAGTTCTATTCGAAATTTTGTCAGGCCCCGGGGCCTTCCTATCTTTAAGGTTTTTGATGAATATGACACTAAAGTTGTCAAGTTTCACCACAGAACACTAGCGCCACGAGCCAATTGACTGCATAAATAAAATATTAAAACATCCGTTTTTGTGTTCGCGCCGATATATATAGTAGTTAAAACTGTATATAGAGTAGTTAAAACTAAGGTTTCATTTAAAGTAGTACTAACACTTCCAAACTGTATAATCATTGTTGGTGCCACAGTATCATTTTCCTTCAGATGTTTATCATTATTCTCATTAATTGTCATTGTCTATATCAATACATTTTTAGCAAATTATTTTTTTTGAAATAAATAGAGATAGTACATAAATGCCAGTCCAATAAACGTCCATTATATTGTCCAAGCTTAAATCTCACAGCAAAATTTTAGTTTTACACTTGGTTTTAAAAAATACGTATTTTTTTGGTAAAAAATAGCAATACTAGGAAAACAGCCATGAGTTGAGTTGTATATTTTTTTTATTGTCTTTTGTAATAATGGTATTTTTTTCTATTGGTATAAATGCATTTGCCCTAAATTGATTACCTGAATGGAAATCTCCGGATGAAAATAGACACAAAACCAGCAAAGTTATACTTTTTTACAAAAGGAGTAAATATGAGCGTCCGCTCGAGCGAACTTGGTCGCTCCTTTCAGCAGTACTTTCAGCAGTACTCACTGTCAATAAAAACAGAAGTGAGTGAAATAAAACATTTTTGTAGCCATTTTATTTATTAATTTCTTTATCACATCAATAATTGTTATTACTAGAATATATTTTACTATAAACTACAATACTGTCTATGCCATAGAGCTCTAAACCTACGTAAATAAATATTTTTATTTTTTTTTAGCTTCACGCTGTATCCCGCACACAGCAGGGTAGGCAGAGAGAACCTAGTGTTAAGACACTCCGTTCCCCACTTTCTGCCGAATTTTGGAGGCATAGTGTGTTGAGTGGCAGAATTCAACGCCGCGCTTTGCCTCGACACCAGAGCGAAGAAATGGAAATATAAATTTATGTAAATATTTCATCTCCTCGAGTGGGGATCGAACCCACAACCAGTCGATTTTACAGTCACACCCTGTGCCACTGCGCCACGACCGGCCTCGGTCTAAATAAATATTTATACTCTAATAAATATGTTTTATATTTTCTTAAATATAAATAATGAGTCTTAACACTGTTATTCTTATCTTATTAGACACACACAGAGGACACATTTACAGAGAAGTTGAAATATATGGGCGTGTAAACTATATAATTCTATATCTGATAACTCTCATCACAATAGGTCGGGGCAAAATTATTTGCGTATTTTGAATGTATTATTAGTAATCAAATCTCTTTGGCTGTACTGAATGTAACTGGCTGGTTTTAATACCATTAAATGGTAGACATTCTGAAGATGTAATAAATTTAAAAAAAACTAGTTCCCGCCATTTTCAATTGTTTTTCAAGCAAAATGAACGTATATGACGAAGAAATTTGGTACATTTTAAAGTTTTATTACAAAAAAGGTAAAAATGCAACGAACGCCGCGAATAAAATTTGTGCGGTTTACGGACCTAATCAATAAGAGTAGCACAAATATGGTTCAAGCGTTTCAAGTCTGGAAATTTTAATGTGAAAGATGAGGTTCTGGACGCCCTATCACAGATAAAATCGGTGCCATCTTTGAGAAAGAGGAGCAAGATCGACATATACAGCTACGACATTGTTGAAGAACTAGATGTTGATCATAAAATAGTTTTACGTCATTTACGAAAGTTTGGGTACAAGAAAAAATCTTGACATTTGGGTACCACATGATCTCACTGAGAGAAACCTAATGGAACGTGTTTCCATTTTGTTGAAACGTAACAATTCTGAACCATTTCTTAAAAAAAGCTATTGAGAAAAACTGGTGTATACGGCGTAGTGTTCCACTATAACAACGCCAGACCGCACTCATCTACAGCCACGCAGTAAAAATTGAGAGAGCTTGGCTGGGATTTGTTGATGCATACTCCGTATAGCCCTGACTTTTCTCCATCAGATTTCCACCTGTTTCGGTTATTGTAGAACTCTTTAGGAAGCATAAACCTCAAAAGAACACTGTAAAAAATACCCATCAGACTTTTAATCAAAAATCTCAGTTTCTACAGGAATGGGATCATGGCACCCATAAGATGGCAATAAATAAAAAAAATATATATACCTAAAAATATTTTTCCTTTGTATTAACAATATGAAAACACTTTTGCCCCGACCTTATACGTTTGACAAAAAATAACTGCTAAATATCACAAAACTTAATATATTTTTTAATTAAATTTACAACACAAGAGGAGGGACTACCGCCTAAAGGGTCTATAGCATAAGCATGGGAAAGCTGCACTTGCTTCTAATGAATTATGTTTAATACGGTTATATTGCTTTATCTGAAATAGCGACATACAGTTTTTTTTTTTTTGTCTCTGACCTTTACACTTGTACACTTTTCCACTACTTGAATTTTGTAATAAAGGTGGCATTCGAGGAGACATATTTATATGTACAATTTTATATTTATAGAAAACGAAAATATCTCTATAATGTCTACGATTTGGCACACACTATCTATTACTAAACGATGTATCTTTCATGAACAGTATGGACTACATTATATTGGCTACAGCGTCTACAGCGGGCTTTGGGTGGCCTCACCTGTGAGGCGAAAGATTCGAACGAATCGTAAGTACATATCTATACTATTTAAACACCAATTAAATCAGTAACAATCAAATAGTGTATATTATTTAGAATTAAAATGCTTATTAATAATTGATCGCCAACAATAAGTCGGTTTCATCAATTAGAGTCGCTTGTGCGAGTCCGTACTGGAGCTGTTAAGTGAACCGAATTTCCTAGAATGGCACGAGCTAGTTGTCTTCTCCCGGCTGAGGCTCGCTTGAATCCGGTTTCATCTGTAGTGTGTATATATATTTTTATTAATAATAAAATAAGTATAAATTAAGAGGCCGGTCGTAGCGCAAGGCAACAAGCGTGCGACTGTAAGCGCGATAGGTTGTGGGTGTGGTTCCCACTCGAGGAAATTACATATTTTTTGGGCCAGTTTCACCGCTTACGCATAACGTTTAAGATAGTAATCTAATAATTAACGCTATCTCACAGACGGAGGATGAAAATACAAAATAACTGTTTCTTATATTTTCAGAATAATTTTCTTATTAAAGAACGAAAATAATAGGTACGAATTCACATAATTTGTTAAATTTTTAAATCAATAAATATGTAAAAATTAAATGCATGTCTCATCCACTAGATATTGCTTGTCAAGACCTGTTAAACCAAAAAGTATAGTTGATCTGTGAGATAAACTGGCCCTTTATGTTATAACATGTTTGTTCTGGTAAAGGCGCGGCGTTGTTATTGTTTTTAGTTCGTCTTTGCTTGGTGAAACAATCAAAGCATTAATGCATATTACATCAATTAATTAATTATTATTCTTTGACAGTGACTTCGACTCAAAATGCTAAAAACACAACAGTTCATTCTAGGGGTTGATTAGTTTGTTTTTTTTTTCTAAATTAAATAAATATCTTCTCTACTATACTATCTATAAATAGTGCTAGAGGAAAATCAGAAACAAAATAATTGCGTCAATTGAAGATATAAATAAAGGATCGAAGTGCGTAGCATGTGACTGTAACGGTTTTATTCCCACTTGGGAAAATAAGTAATTTAATATCTTTATTTCCTCACGCTGTTAACAAGACAGAGCGCAGCGTTAAGTCACTCAAAGTGTCTATCCTATATGCCGGACATAGCGTGAGAAAATTGCCAGTTCTCCTGCCGATCCAGCTCGATGTCTTCCAGTACTGTTAGTCTTGCCAACAGGCTGCGATGATATTTACGCAGTAGAATTAGTATCTTCCAAATTGGAGAAGTCATCTGGACGGTCCTCGCGTTGTGGAGTATCTGATGCCTAAAAATATTTATTTTTTATGGAATAAGACAAGGTAAATGAGCGTACGGGACACCTGATAGTAAGTGATCACCGCCGCCCACGACCCCGAGTAACACCAGAGAAGCTAAGTTGCCGGCCATTAAGGTGGAGATGGACCACTGTTCTGATATTGAGTGAGGCTGTAAGGGAAGTGTTTTAGAAGACTGGCGATACGACAAATGGGGTTTTTTGTGGTTTACGCGCATGCTTGTGTCTTCTTGCGATTGAATTGAATTAAGTTCTTTTTACTTCATGAGCAACATTCCCGAGGGATGCCTCAACTGAATATATAAGTTTATTTCGGCACTGGTCGACGTTTTGACGAGCATGTGTTCGGAGCAAAAACCGTCGACAGCGACCTTAATACTGCGCCCAGTGAGAAAGCTGTCCACTTACATAAATTCTCGGGAATCCAATAGAATAGAAGTTCAGCAAGGAGTGCCCCTCACACTCGATCAAAGGCCTTCGCCATGTCAAAACTAACTGCCGGATCCTTTCACTTGCTTTCAATAGCTACAGCCCAGCGATGGGTTAGGTAAATCCGGATTTATTGATGATGATCTTCATGACTTTTGAGAGTAGGGAGGTGGCAAAAGGTCTTTAGATGGATTGGAACCATCGCCTTTCTTCGAGATCGGATGGATAAGAGCGCTGTTCTATGAGTCTGGGACTTCGCCAACTGAATAAGAGTGCTGAACAACAAACGCAGACGGGTAGCTCTCAAGCTTCTTGCCGATTTTGGCGATATGCTCGGACCTTGCTCTGGCAATTTGCCACTTAAAAAACCTAGAGGCTCGGTGACATTTCTCTTCTTTGAGGTTATACTTCCTCTCTTCTTTGAGGTTATACTTCCTCGTTTCTTTGAGGCTTTCACCTTCGAACCCTTAGTAATCAGTTTGATATCCCTAGCGTTTACTATAGTCACCAAGCTTGCAAGACGTATCAAACCAAGGCTGTGACTTGCCACTGATTATCACTACAGTGCTAAGAATATAAAGTTCCATGTCCTGTAGAACCACGTCGGCAACAGAAGCGGCACAGGTACTAGAATCATCGGACCCCAGGGATAAGATTAGTACAATGTACGCATCCCATTATAATCTGCCGACTTGTAACAAACCAAACGCAACGAGTTGCGGGTGTTCTGCAACTGAAGTCTGAAGGTCTAAAGACTCCCACTATACAACTGCAACTATACGGTACTGTTCCGGATGTCAACTCAGCAGAAGTCGACGTCGAAGAAGTCGTGTAGGCGACTTAACCTATTGAGACAGTCCATTTGCCATAGCAAGCTCGACTGCAGCCTTTCTCGCGTGGTCGGTGGTGCGTGACCCAAGCCAAATGGCATGACCTCAGCGGAGGGGATTTATGAGAGCATATCGTCGATAGCCGATTGGTTGGTACATTGGTCAACATCCTCCGTGGTCTCCAGAGATTGGAATCGGTTTTGGAGTTCCAGCTGGAACTCAACAGATTTAGTACTGGTATGACGTTGTGACGGTCGGAGCGTAGACTTTATCAGACGATTTCTCTCGAGTCGGAAGTTTATATTCAGAGTCCCTCGTACAAGTCGGTGATCGCTTCCGGTATTAAACCTGTTTATCACTGAGACATCTTTGAATATAAACCTCCTATTCGTCATGATAAAGTCGATCTCATTTTTAGTCACTTTATCCGGGCTTCGCCATGTCCACTTCCTCTGAGTCTTTTTCTGGAAAAAAGTATTCATCAGAAAGAGCCTCTGGGATTCGAGGAAGTTAACTAGCAATTGGCCCCTTGGGTTTCTGCTACCAACACCGTGCGATCCTATAACCGATTCACCACTTTCTTGTGCTCCCACTTTGGCATTGAAGTCCCCCATAACAACAGTGAAGTGGGTCTTGGTAGTGTTGTGTAGGGCTCTTGTAATGTCGTCATAGACGGCTTCGACCTCGTCATCTGAGTGTGTTGACGTGGGAGCATATACCTGAATCACTTTCAGAGAATACCTCCTAGTGAGTTTGAGTATGAGGTATGCTACCCGAGTGGACACACTGCTGACTTCCATCACATTGCTAGAGAGAACTTTATTAACCAATATGCCAACCCCGCCTTGTGATGTCTTATCGCCCCCTCGATAGTAGAGTAGGTGGCCCGATTCCAGGGTTATTGTGTCCTCTCCCTGTCTTCGGACTTCTGATAACCCTAGAATGTGCCAATTTATGTGCCCTAACTCCGACACGAGCTCAGTTAGATAGACGTCTTCCTTCAACGAACGAGCATTGTATGTAGCGAAATGTAGTCGGTGGTATGTATGGTGACCGGATCGTACCCGGAGATTCTTCGCACCCTCTGCCCCGCCGTAACCACGACCGTCACCACGATGGTCAGGAATAGCAGGGCCACCGGGAACTGAGGGCCGTTTCTTTCGGTGTGTCGACATGGGAAGTGTTGCCCATACTCACCACGCTGGGCAAGTGTGTGTTGGCGAGCGCAGGGCCGGGCCCCCTTGCACTGGTGACGCTGCTGCCCGTCACCAACCTAATTTAAAGCCTGGCCGATGGGATGGTTATACCGCCATCGTTCGGTCGTCAGAGCCTCGTTCGTTGACCAGCAGGATGCACCACGGGCAGGTGAGGTTGACAGTTTGAGGGTACTTGGATATTATGGCCGCCTTTTTTTTTTTCGTGAGGAAATCCTGTTACGGATACCGGCCCGAGTAGGGACTCGAGCTCGGTTATGTGGGACTCGCGGACTGGCAGATGTAGGCCGTCCGAATACCCAATAAAACCTCACTCCTCCTCGACCGCCACTGACCGCGAGACGCCTGGACAATAGTCGTCCGCGAAACACGGTGGCGGGAGCCTGCAAGGCACGTCGCGGAGTCAAGGGTGTGTGGGCACCCTCGACGGCCTGCTCGGAGTAGCGCGCGGGAGCAGTCCTGCGCGCGACTACTCGGGCCAGGTTAGTAGGCGGCCAGCTTCCCCAAGCTGACCGCCCTCTGGCTCATTAGGGCGGAAGGCGGCGATCGTGTGCCGCCCTCCGGCGACCTTGTCTCTTACGGCGGATGGCGAGTTCGGCAGTAGCCTCACTCGCCCGTTCCGCCGACTCCTTCTCGAGCACCATTGTCTCGCAGAAGGAGGAGACCGCATCCCACGACGTCTCGCTGCCGGCCATGGCCTTGACCACGGCCGGCAGGGAGGGCGATCCGACACAGGTATCCCCCGAAGCAGCCATGCCCCGTGAGTACCTGTGTCATGCGGAATGTTAGGACGCCGTGACGCCGCGCTAACCACTGGCGGAACAAAGGACGTACGGCCTCGATCGTCAACCGGCCGGCAGTTGGTGTCGCCAGCCGGGATTCCCACACTTTCAATGCGGCTACCCGCTCCTCCTCAGTGCGCGCTGGGCTTGCCGGTTCCCCGGACGCGAGGCCTAGACGCCGGCAATAGGCCGACGCCAGAGACGTCGCGTCCATGTCCCACGGCACGACTCCGGCCAGCACGCACGCTGCCTCACCGGAGATGGTCCGATACCCCCGTATCGCCCGGATGGCCATCACCCTCTGCGCACGTCGCAGCAGGGTGATGTTGTGCCGATTCAGGGCGTCCGCCCATACGGGAGCACCGTAGAGGGCCATCGATCGGACCACTCCGGTGTACAGCCGACGGCTCGAGGCGCTCGGCCCGGCGACATTGGGCAAAAGGCGCGCCAATGCCGCCGCCGTCTTCAACAGTTTCGGGGCCAAAGATGTAAAGTGGCCCCGAAAACTCCACCGACCGTCCAGAACAAGTCATGAAGTATTTCATGCTTTTCGTGACGCCGATTTCGACGCCACCGATGGTAATGTGGGATCCAGATGGTGGGCCCTTTCGAGGAGCATGAAAATATAATGCCTCGGACTTGTTTAGGGCGACTTCTAAACCGAGCCGCCTGATGCGGTCCACGAATTCGGCCACCCCGGCCGTAGCCAAGACGGCCGCCTCCCGATAGATCCTCTGCCGCGCCAAGACCAGTGTATCATCGGCGTAACAGAGAACCTTTATCCCCCTCAGGGTGCCGCCTCACAGCACCCAGTCGTAGCCGATGTTCCAGAGGATCGGACCCAGCACCGATCCTTGTGGAACACCAGCTGACACGTTGAACTCCTTCCATCCTCCTTCAGGAGCGGGAAAGGTCACAGACCTACCGGACAGGTAAGCCCCGATGACGCGGCGCAGGTATGGAGGCACACCGTGGTAAATAAGTGCCTCCTTAATGCAGGGCCAGGGCAGGGAGTTAAAAGCGTTGGCGATGTCTAAAGACACCGCCAAGACTCCATCGCCCCGGGCCACCGCATCCTGCGCATAGGACTTTACCTCCAGTATGGCATCCACAATCGAACGGCCACTGCGAAAGCTACTGTTGGTCCGAGAGGTCCGGACCTGTCACCTCCAAATGGTGTTGTAGCATCCTCGCTACAACACGCTCGAAGAGCTTGGCGATCTCGCTCAAGAGCACGATGGGCCTGTAGGCGGAGGCAGAATCCGCCTAGGGAACCCCGTTCTTGATGAGGACTAACCTGCCTGTCTTCCACGGATGTGGAATTATGGCTTGAGTCAGACAGGCAGTGAATAGTCTTCGCCTTCTGGGCCCCAGGGTATTCAGGACCAGAGTTAGTGCCCGGCCGGGGATGCCATCCAGGCCCGGGGCGGTGCTCTTGAGCCGAGATCGGCGTACAGCCTCTTCGAGCTCCTCCTCCTCCACAGGTGGTGCGACACTGTCTTCCTCCTCCTCACGCGCTGCAGGGCGGGCCATACTGGGTGGTGTAAAGTTGGCCCGCTGCGGGAATAGCGACGACAGAACCCCTCGGAGGACATCCGGTTGGAGTGTCTGCGTCAGAGGTGGTGCCCAAG
>DWLH01001509.1:0-12731 GCA_018249795.1 Heliconius telesiphe telesiphe | reverse complement strand
ATATTTTGAAGATTAACAGCCTAGTTTTTTATATTTGAATTAATTAAACTCATTTAGTCATTTATTAGTCAGTAGCAAAACAAAATGTAACCTATAAAAATACTAGTAAATGTTGGGTAAGAGCTTATCGTTCTACGGAAAAGTCAAACCCAGTTTCGTCAACAACATTGCAAACGTTGTATATTGTGTTTGACATGAAAATTTGTTCGCAACGATTATAAGGGAAGCCAACATAAAATTGGTTTTCATTTTCCGTAGACGCCTGCATGTGATTGTTCATTCAGCAATATTGATGTTTGACCTAAAAGTGAAATTGACTTTTTTTTATTGACACTGTCGCTTCTGTTGAAATGTCATTCTGTATATATTTACTATTATATGTATGTATGAGTAGTAAGCGTTTCACCATATAACGCACAAAAATGAAATTGGTGGTAAGTAGAGAGTTTAACAAGTAAAAAGTTTAACCGTTCGGTCAATATAAAATTATTTATTGCTTGCCGTTTTTTATTATGCTTAAAAATAATAATTTATTAAATAAGTAGTGCATTGTTATTACGATTGTTTAAAATGTTCAGACTATACGTATTTTTCTACTTTTATGTTAAGAATGACTATTGTGCGTGAATTTTTTAGAGAAAATTTTTTAGCTTTGAAATGTATTAGTTTTAAGAAGAAAAACAAAATGTGAATTGGACAAGTTTTCTATCCAAGCCAACTAAGATATGACAATATTATATTAACCAATAAAACATAATAAGCATATGTAAGGCCAGTCGCGACACAGGGCTGACTGTAAGCGCTACAGGTTGTGGGCTCGATACCCACTGGAAAAAAAAAAACATTTCTCGAATTCAATATTTTCATTTCTTCGCTCTGATATCAAGGCAAAGCGCGGCGTTGAGTTCCGCTACACACAATGAAGACCACCTCCAGAAGTCCGCGGAAAGTGAAGAGCGAAGTATATTAGCACTAGGCTCTCTGCCGACCCTGCTAAATACGGAATACAGCGTGAAGCTGGAAAGACTATATTTAAAGATAATGTTTTATATTAAAATTGTATGCTACTGTTGTAGTCTGCTTATCGTAAAGTCCACAAGAACTAAAAATTCAAACGATCGTGTATTCGTAAGGCGCGCGCTCTTCGTTAGGACTGGCTTTACCTGCGCTGCATATGTTACACTATCCTTTCTAGTTTTTCACAAAAACTACATTTGCTTTGTTTATTTGTTACCAGTTGACGTACCGGCTAAATCGAATTTTCTTTGATTCGCTGAGTAGAATCGTAAGTGAAGTAAAACAAAAGGGAATACAGTTACATCAATGATTGTAAATAAAATATTGAAACATAAATTATTTATAGTTGTTTCGTTCTGTTTCCTATAGTTTGTATGTAGATTTATGTTTATAATATGCTTTTATTGACCATTTAAATTTAACCCGGTAGAAGCGGTGTTGTGTCTGTGAGACCCACAATCTACGATATTCCACATATATGATATCGTGTTCTGTGGTGACTTTACTAAAAAATATTAGATCAGATTTTTTGTAATATTTTTTAAAGAACTATTTTCTTACAAGTTAATTTTATTAGATATTTTCAGACTCCGTTGGACCTAATAATAAATCTATTCAAATTATCAATTGAAAAGATATTTAAAGGCTCAAGCCAGCAATATTTTATTTTCATTACTAACTCAGTAGATTTATTATTCTTTATGTCAAACAAACAGTGTTGAGTAACTTAGCATCGGGATTTGTCGCACACGAGATGGAAAATTAATATTTAAAATCAAAATCGACCCCACAACCATCGCTATTTCAGTCAAACGTTGTCCCACTGCTCGACGAAGGCGCAACTTTATAATATGCTACATTTTAATTTTATAATTAAAATTTAAATATTATAACATTAACACGTATAAATAAATTTATAAGTAAGTAGGAAACAGAAGCGCTTTAATGGGTACATAGTCTCTTAACACTAGGTTCCCAGGCCACTTGGCCGACCTTGCAAAAAAAAAATTAAAATATTTATATTTGTAAATATTGCCCATTTACAAAATACAATGCGTCCATGACGTATTAATTGCACTTACAACTTGTTAAAAACTTTATACAGGGTCGCCGTAAAGTAATTACTTAGATTTAAGTCCTTTGTCTTACGCTTTAGTCCTAATCAGGATAAATGAGGACATATTCATGATATAAATTGTACCCAACCCTAATTTTCAGACGTTATAAAGTTCACAGCCTTTTATATGACATATAAATTATCGTTCCTAACAATACCTAAAGCTTTCTGTATTTTCGTCATTAAGTTATTAGAACTGGTCATGGAACTGGTAATTAGAGATGGTCAATTCATTTTTGATAGTTGAGCATAAATCAAAGATTATATACCTATATTGTTTTATTAAAAACATTATTAAAAATATTAATAATGAAGTGTATTTAAAACACTGTATGTCTTGGATGGTTTCCAAGAGGCGCGGGTTCAAATCCCGCTACGTTTATTTACTTATACGTTTTCTAAAAAGTATGTTTTTTGTAAGCTGTTTAAAGCTGCATATAATACAGACAGAATGAGACAGGAACCTAATGCTAGGACCCTCCGTCCCCCACTTTCTGCCCAACCTTCGAGACGTTGCATATTGAGCGACGGTACTCAATATTGTGCTTTGTCTACAAGAACGAGGAAACGAATATTATTTAAATATAATCATTCTCCCGAGTGGGAATTGAACCCACGATCCTCGTGTAAAAGCTGTCCCACTGCACCTCAACACTATTTTGTATTGTTGCTGCTTATACAAGCTTGACTGAAGATATTGAAATTAAACTACAGGATATAGAATTTGTATTGTATTCCTAAAGTTGCACTGTAAGTTGGTAGATATGACTAGTTACCCTATAATCTCCAAATAACCAATGTTATTGAATTTTAAACTAATATATAAATATCAAAAATATATCATGACGAAATTGCAATCTCTGAATATAACATTATTTATCATTTTTTTTATTTAATATTTTTTTTTACGTTTCTTCAAGTTTGTCATTTACAGAAAAAATAGCATGGATATCATAAATTTATACAGAAGTTCAAGAAATTATAAATTTACATAGAAAAGTAAACCAACGGCTAATTTAATAACATCGTTAAAATCAAAATTATTACCCGAAACGCGTACAAATGGAGGGAGAAAACATTTACCCGACTATAATATTCATGCTCCAATTACAGAAATTTATAACACAAGGTGCTTATTAAAATAACTCACGATCACTGTGATCACTGAATAAGGTTTAATTTTCTAGAGAAATTCTTTGAAAAATTCCTTCAACTTGACCGTGCGATATACATTTTTACATTAGTTCAGACCACTTTAGTTAAGAAAAATAACCATTTACATTTCACCATTTTAGTTTAGAAAGATAAATATCATATAAGTTTTTTTCTTGCTTAACGCTGTATCCCGTATGTAGGAGAGAGCTTAGTGTTAAAACACTCCGCCTCTCACTTTCATTCGAATTCTGGAGGCATTGCGTGTTGAGTGACGGAACTCAACGCCGCGCTTTGCCGCTACACCAAAGCGAAGAAATGAAAATATTAAATATTTTATTCCTCGAGTGGAAATCGAACCCACAACCTGTCACGTTTATACTCGCTTGTGCCTCTGCGCCACAACTGGCAACTTTACAATTAAAATTATATAATTAGTTTACAATAACATATATATTAGTTTACAATTAAAATTATAAAATTTACATACAATGATACCAATTTATATAAGATATTTAAAAATTAAGTTAAACATAAAATTATTGTGTTTTTATGTCGCGGTGGTGGTAGATTCAGTAAAAAATATATAAAATATTTATTTCGACATTTCTATTAGTTAGAAAAAGGAACAAGGACGGATCTTAAGCCTACACTTGTGTCGCAAGCACCAGGCACTGCTTAAAACTCCTCAAGGTGTACGGTAACCCAATGTAAATACTGTCACTCCAAATATGGGAACCTATATTTCTTTATATTAAGTGAATCAAACAAAAAAATAACAAACAAATTGAAAACATATAACTATTAACAATTTTAAGTTAACAAAAAATAATATTCAAAACTTTGAGGAATTGGTTATTAAAATTTGCTCAACGGCCAATTGGAATAACACGAACATAATGTTATTATTGAATATTAATATTTGCAAACAACCCCAAGCGGTTCTTTTCATAGCCATTACGCTCCGATCGCTTCATCATTTTTCATCAGATATTAAATAAAATTCTCAATATTCCTAATATTTGATCTCGTATGCATTAGCGAATTCTATGAAAATAAATTTTTAATAACTAGTCTAGACCAAATTCAGAGTTTTGCTTTCGTTTACCTAAACATTGAAAGTTTTATTGGTTGTTTTGTAAGACCGCGCTTACTTCATCCCATTGGCTTCATAAAGCTACAAATAAAACTATAATGAATGGACGTCAATATTTTTGCTTATTGTAAAATTGAACGCAAATACGTTTCTTATTTCTTTTGAGTCTGAACGTTTCATTTCTATGACGATATTTTACTTTTTGTTTTATTGGCCTTGAATAATATACATTTTAAAATATATTTTTTATATAAATGTATATATATTTTAGGTATCGTATTGCCTTAATGTAGATTAGTTAAATCGATCGATGGGATTAAATCATTCTGTAATATGTAACTAAAAATACAAAACACAAAACCGATAGATGCGTAAAATAATAAATAAAATGTGTTTCTATATGAACCTTATTACTGCAGCTTCACGGTACGCAGAGAGAACCTGGAATTAAAACATAACGTACACTTTTTACTTTACACGTTTTACTTTACATTTTTGCAAATCTTAAAATATGACTTATATATATAAATTCCGATGTTAACTTTAGTAAACTATGTATAAAGCTAAATCTAGCTTTGCAAATATTTACCCGTCTACGAGAATAATGACTAACAAAAGCTCCACAATGCTTCAGTTCCCAAATGTTTAATTATCGTAGAAGTTCATTAATCTCCCTTTATATCCTTAAAATTATACAATTTGAATAGTTGCACAGAAATCTCAAAACTATTTGTGAGAGAATTACAAGAAGGTAAATATTTCATATAGTCGGTGCACCGTTTTTTGTACGTTTTTAATGTTTTATTAAATATATATTGAGAAAAAGCTTATTTTGATGTTCTTTCATTCCATTTGGGCTAATAGCGGTAGTAGATTGTGCTCCGTAATATAAAATAGATAAAATATATAGATTCATCGGTAATATATACATATAGATCCCCATGTGCCCCTAAGTATGCAGTAGTTGTACATTGGAGGACGACTAGGGTTTTCGACTTAACTCTGTCTCTGGCACACAGCAGGGTGGGTAGGCCGAGAGAACGCAGTGCTAAGACACTCCGTTTCCCATTTTCTGCCGAATTCTGGAGGCATTACGTATTGAGTGGAGATCGAACCCACAACCAGTCGCATATACAGTCACAAGTTGTGCCCCTGCGCCACGACATGCGTATTTGTATATTTATTTTATTATATTAAATTACATAATTATTAAGCTATAAGCCAATCATTATTAAACAACTAAACTTTAATATGAGATAATATTAACACAGAATCTTATAAACTATACTAAAAGCTTATATCCGCAAAGTAGCTTTCACAATAGAAACTTCACAAGTATGTATACTTCTAATCTAGTTGTCTTGTTGCCATCAATCTTCTAAAATGGCCGTGGAATTACAAAGTTATGTTCCCCTTCTAAGCCCAAGAGGTCACTTCCTCTTATAGTTAATTATAATAATTGGCGAAAGGGTCCAACCGCGTGCGCAATATTGAAAGGCCATTTTGTTTCCGTACCCTTATTTGATTATTACTTGGTTCAAATTTCAATTAATATATCTTTAAATGAGGCCACTCGTGGCGCAGTGGCACAAAATGTGTTGTGGGTTCGATCCCCACTCGAGGAGATGAAATATTTACTTAAATTTATATTTCCATTTCTTCGCTCTGGTGTTGAGGCAAAAGCGCGGCGTTGAGTTCTGCTACTCACCACGCAATGCCTCCAAAATTCGGCAGAAAGTGGGGAACGAAGTGTCTTAAGACTAGGTTCCCTCTGCCTACCCTGCTGTGTGCGGGATACAGCGTGAAGCTAATTTAATTTATTCATATATATCTTTAAATGGATTGATTGTTACGTTTTAACATTCATTACAGTATACAAATTATTATGACAAGAAAAAAACAGATTTAAAATTTATATTTGTATGCACAAACTTAAATAAAAATTATATTGTGGAAAGAAAATTAAAAAATAACAAACAAAATTATTGATTGAATATTATACCTATTTAAAATTTAAAATCCGTTATTTTTGGAGTCTGTGTTAACATTTCATTTAAAATGTTCCTTAAATCTTTTTTTTACCTGTTAATTGATGATTGCCAGCTTATAAATATATATTTATAATACAGATAAAAACGAATTCAAATTTATAATTGTAGTTCATTTGATATGAAATAGGTGCATACGACTTAAGTTTGTCAGCTTTTTATAGCTTATAAGTTGTACTTTAAATTTACCTATAATTCTGAAATTGGTATGAAACTTTCCGTGAACGAGCCCGACGCGTACTTGACCAGTTTTTATTAATCAATTTTTTGTTATTCTTTGAATAACTACTTTAAGACTGCTGAATGTAGACGTATTGAATATATTGATATTCATCCTCTTATAACTTCTTACAATTTTAACAGAAACAGAAATGCATTAAGAAACAGATATGCAAAAATCATTGAATACCCTCCGTTGCTTTACCTCCCTTTAGCAGTCGGATAAAAATTTAATTAAATCCGCTTCACGCTGTATCCCGTACACAGCAGGGCAGGCAGTGGAAACCTAATGTTAAGACACCCCGTTCTAAACTTCCCGTCGAGTTTTGTAGGTATTGCCTGTTGAGTTGCGGAACTCAATGCCGCGCTTTGCCTCGACACCAGAGCGAAGAAATAAAAATAAAAATGTAAATAAATATTTTATTCCTCCTCATCAAGTGAGAATCGAACCCACAACCAGATTTTACAGTCACACTTTGTTCCCTTTCCCATGACTGGCGCAGGGTCACAAAGTGTGAAAAGTGGGAAGTGTGAGGGGCACAAAAAATTAAAATGATTGATATCCATTTTAAAACGTTTATCGGTGCGGTGCTCATAGTAATAGCTACATTTATATTCAATTCATTTATTAATCACACAAAAAAATAGAGCTGTTGGCGATAGTAGAATCTTCTTTTTTTGAGAAAAGAAGTCGGTTAGTAAAAAATAAGTAAAAATAAGTTATGAACGACAAATTGTATATAATATAATTTAGTTAACATAATATGTATGTAAAAAATTGTGTGTGATCGTGACAATTAGTTAGAAGATTCTATAGTTAGACGTAACTTACTTTTCTTCATCACATAATATAAGATCATAGAAAAAAACTCAAATTTTAACACCTAAACATCTATGGATGACTATTTACTATGGATCTTGCTACATCTTCCTATATCTTTCTTATCACTTTTGTTATCGAATACCGATTCAATAAAATTGTATTACGTATATATAGTAAAGAAATAAATGTTTTTTCAGTACCACCATAGAGTAAACTTAACAACAATCAATATTTAATCATATATTTATTTAGTCATCAAATATATCGATAACATTATTAACTACTACAGATAGCGCAAGACCCTTCATTCCATCGTAATTCGATTACCAATGCTAACTGACAAGTACGTAGTACTACAAAACGACCAATATAGAATGACCTTTGAAACGTCTGTCAAAATCGTTAAATTGTAAGTGTAAATAGGGAATAAACAAAGACCATTATATTTGGTGGGGTTATCGCTGCAAATAGCTATTATACTCTATTTGAGAATGTAGATTAGGTATTGGCTCTTATAGTAACAGAGAATATACCTCTAAAGCAATTACTTTGAAATTGCTGAAATACGCATCGTTGATGAGAGTGCCCTTAGCGTGGGAGAAACCATATATATACGAGTATTTACGAAGTCTCTAATACATGATTTTGTAATCTTAAATGTCTTTATATTTAGATATATTTATGTATATAAAATATGATTGCATTATATATATTTAAAATGTTAGACATTTTATAGTTTCTCGATCGCATCCATATTATTTTTTTTAGGTTCACGCTGTATCCCGCATACAGGAGGGTTGCCAAAGGGAACCTATACTATGTAAGACACTCTGTTCCTCATTTTTCTTCGTATTCCGGAGGCATTGTGTGTTGAATGGCGGAACTCAACCCCGCACTTTGCCTAGACATAAGAGCTAAGAAATTAAAATATTAAATATTTGATTTTTTGTTAAGTATTAAGTACTTAATAACAACATTAGATAAATAGCTAAGCAGTAGAGGCCAGCAGTGGCGCAGAAGCAAAAAAATGCGACTGTAAACGCGTCTCTCCGAAAATCTCCCCGAAAATCTCCCCAAGGAATGAAAATAGGAAAAAGATTTTTTTTTTCCTATTTTCATTTCTTCGCTCTGGTGACGAGGCGAAGCGAAGCGTTGAGTTCCGCCATTCATTACGCAATGCCTTCACTTGTGAAGACTTCAAGAATTCGGCGGAAAGTGAGAAATATCTTAACTCTAAGTTTCCAGGTTCACTTTGCCTACCCTGCTTTGTGAGATTTTCATTTTTTTATTATTTATTAGTTTTAATATTTTTATTTTTATGTTATAAAATATGAATTGCTTGAAAATATTAGAATTAGAAAGAGTTTAAACTATAATAACAAAAAATTGAAAATATCTTGGAAATTATGAAACATTTTCCCTACACCAGCCACTGTGAGAGTTTGACGTAAAATCTGTATGAAATTGGCAGTTTTTCCATTTTCCATTATATTATGTTGCTACGCCGGTGAACTTTTAATGTATGCTCGTTTCACTGAATGCCGGGTCGGAGGGCGGAGGGCGGAGGGCAAAAACTTGCTCCGACGAATCTTGAACAACTAATTTAACTACGTCTCCTAACTACCACTCGAATAAATTCTAAACTAATTCGCGAAACAAAATTTTATAAGATTTTATTTACAACGATTGTATTGTAACTCGTCCGTGTTTTAAATTAGCAACTATGTTTTAAATAAATAGTAAACATATATATGTTCTTGTTTTAAGGAAATATATTTTTTTACCTTCAAAGAGTTACCTCGTTCATCACCTAAATTACTACTCTTTTTGCCGATTGGCAGAGGAATGTAAATTTCTCACGAATATTACCATTCCTAAGCATTCAGTTCAATTATAGCTCCATAACTCTTTTTTTTATTTTAGCTTCACGCACGCAGCAGGATAGGCAGAGGGATCCTGGGTATCTAGTGTTAAGACACTCCGTTTACCATAAGGAAACCTCCGTTCTCTACTTACCGTCGAATACTGGAGGATTTTCTTTTCTTCATGAGTGGCGCAACTCAATACCGTGCTTTGACTTGTTTCCTGAGCGATGAAATTAAAATATGAAATATTTCATTTTCTCGAGTTGGAATCGAACCCACAACCTATCGTGTATACTCTGCACGTACAAGGCACAGGACCTGCGCCCTGATGTTCTCAATATCTTACTTAAAACTTTAACATAATAGAAACTGATGACCTCAAGAAAGAAATACGATAAAACTAAAGTAACATATTCAGTTTCTAGATTAAATTTATTATCTGAATATGCAATAAAGCGTATATTTTCCTTACAAATAATATCTCTACCAGGTTAGCTCCTAATTAGTCGTCCGACTACGCGCAATGCATGTTAACGAGTAGCATTTGCATCCGTCTCGCCCTCTCGCACTAATGTTTAGAGGCCTGACACAATATATAAATTTCTTTTTTTTTATATTTTCTATGAAAAATCACATGATTTTTTTTTTTAAATTATGATATAGACTATATAATGAACACATCTATTTATTATTCATTTCATTAATGTTACGTAATTAGAAAAAAAAATATTGAAATGGACTTTGGATGGATTGTTTTGTAACAAATAGAAAACCGCATATGTTTTTACGATATAGTAAAAAAAAAATATTCTATCTTCCTAATCTTCTTCTCTCTCCACCCAAAGCCAGTACAAGATAAAAATGGTCCGAGTGACCCATTCGGTGTATGTAAACAGTCCGTTACAACAAAGGGTGGTTGGGCAACTGTCAAAATCACCACGCGATCATTACACCGGGGAATCAGATGGAAAATGAGCGCTCACGGATAATTGGCGTCCCGGAATGAATTTGTGATTCCGTAACGCGATATTTTGATGAGGTTCTGACGTTGACGCCGTTATACTCGGTAGGGCTGTCTGTTTGTTTGGGAAACAAAGACAGTTAGATATTAAAATCTTATTAGTTATTTCTTTTTTGTCTATTCTCTGTTAAGAGTGACAAAATGTTGTATTAAAGAACTTTAGGAATTGTCATATGTAATATTATTAATTAAATGATCACATACATCTTTATTATTTTTTTCACAAATCGTTTAAAAAAAATATCCTAAAAATTACATGTGAACTGAAAGTTTATATAAAAAATAATAATACAAAAATTGGTAAATTATGATATCTATTAAAAACTATTTTCTTTTAAATTTATCTCTCTAAATACAATGTCTTTAGATACTTTATTGAGGCCAGTCGTGGGTACAGGGGCACAAGCGTGTGACTGTGAACGCGACAGGTTGTTGATTCGATTCCCACTCGAAGAATTGTAATATTTAATATTTTTATTTCTTCGCTCTGGTGTTGAGGCAAAGCTCGGCAATGAGTTCCGCAACTCAACACACAACGTCTCTATAAAATGAGGAACGGAATCTCTTAACAATAGGTTTCCCTCTGCCTACCTTGCTGTATATATACGAGTATAGTGCGGGATACAGCGTGCAGCGTGCTTCGCTAAAAATAAATAAATAAATTATTTTGCAATTATTTCAAACGCAACGCTCGCGGTCATAAATAGAGGATTCTGTAGCAACAGAGGAAGCTACATCTCGGAATACACTTTGTGCTCAAAGTGGCTTACGAATAGATTGTTACGGCGCTATTACAGTAACGTATTACAAGTGGCGTCTGGAGTTTAAGCCGTCTTTACTTTTATTGCACATAATATTTTTGTTTTTATCCCGATATTCTGAAATTGCAGTTTATTCCTGTGGGATATTAAGCCGCCCGCCGCGCTTTTCCATACTTTAACCATACAAAATTGCCAGTTTCCTGTTTATCGTGCGCTCAACTTGTGTACTCTAACTTGTTTACATTCAATGGAATATTATTTATTCTCATTCAGTCAAACATTAAATGGATTTTTATGTTTAAAATAACGTATCTCGATATTTTATTTTTATTATATTTTTATTAATATAGTGTAATATATATAAAACAGTCATCAGTATTAGCTACGTTAATTCATATTGTTGGTACTGTAATTTGATGTCGTTATAATTGCAAACGAGTTAGTTGAGATATTCACATGAATGGTTATGAGTTCGAATCACGCTAATGAAATGTTTGTGTTTAAGGCATTTTTATATTATATATTTGAGCAACATTTATTGATGAGCTCTGGCTACCAACAAATAATTTCTCCGTTGTATTGAAAAAAGAGGGTGTCATTACAATTTTTATAGGAAATATATAAAATTATAACGTAGCGGGATTTGAAGCCGCGACTCTTGGCAACCGTCCAAGAGATCTGACAACTGAACCATACATTCTCATCAAGCTACGTCGAAATTCTTATGCGCTTGTTATAACTTATTATTATAGTTATCTACGACTACCATACGGTTGTACAGTTTCTAAGAGCCAAAAAAGAGCTAAAAAAACTATTTTGTTTCCGTAGTGTGCGATAACATTTTAAAAATTCTAATAAAGAAAGTGATACATCTAAATTCTATAATTTAACAACAAAGAGCATATTTTACATTTTTTAAACACAATTGAGATATAAATGTGAATGATACTGTCGTCGCACAGTAGTAGTACATAATAATGACTGAGATCGTTGCTTGTTGCGAACGTTACGCGCTGTACACGTCAAAAGTCTTTTAAAAATACTTTACCTTTTAGAGTACCTTTTCCATAAGCGTTTTTACATCTCAACAGTGGTATTATAACATAAAACAAAGCTGCTAAATATATATAATTGAAACAACGTGCTTTTATAAGATAAGGTTTTTAAAGGATTTCTATAAAATTTATAAAATTGGCAAAATATATATAAGTTTTGGTTCATTTGCATTTTTTTTCACTTTTGTGGATCAAATGGCAGGAAGAACGTATTTGTATAGCGGACGATTCTCCACTTTTCACTTCTGTAGAATATTTCTCTTAGTATTGAGTCTGAAACTGTAAGCTGAAACTACTATGTTATTATAACAGCTTCACGCTGTATCCCGCACACAGCAGGGTAGGCAGAGGGAACCTAGTGTTAAGACACTCCGTTCCCCACTTTCTGCCGAATTCTGGAGGCATTGCGTCTTGAGTGGCAGAGCTCAATGCCGCGCTTAGCCTCGACACCAGAGCGAAGAAATGGAAATATAAATTTAAGTAAATATTTCATCTCCTCGAGTGGGGATCGAACCCACAATCAGTCGGTTTTACAGTCACACTTCGTGCCACTGCGC
>DWLH01001508.1:0-12734 GCA_018249795.1 Heliconius telesiphe telesiphe | reverse complement strand
CACTGTATGTTATCCTTAGAAGATACGAATATGCTGTCGCTGACTTTTTTGTAGATCTTATTAAGAGGAATAATACTCTAGTACATTGTTTTCATGTAGGACTTACCATTAAAGCAGCGCATGCGTGGAAGTTTCTCAACGGGTAGGACTTTATGCACATTTATCATATTTACGTCGAATTACATTAAAATATACATATAATAAACCATATATAAACCTTCCCTGAGAAATACTCTACCTAATGGTGAAAACCGCATCAAAATCCGTTGGGTGGTTTAGAAGAAGATCACGTAGAAAGGCCAGACAGAGACGAAATGCGTTCTTATTTTATAAGATATAGAGATAGAGATAATATAAAAAAAAATAACACTTTTCTACGTGGAATAGACTTCAAATATAAATTTTAGGTTTAACTTGAAAAACGATAAAAAATCACTTATCAAAATTCTAGTCACGTCTTCGGAATCTCAACATTGAGTATGTATCCCATATTTCTGAGACCAAGTGACCGTGTGAATAAAGAATTTTGCTGCAAATTCTAACCAAAAATGGCTAGGGACCGCTATAAAAGGCCCATACAAATGCGGGAAAGCTCATGGGTCTTACAACCATGAGTTTATTTGTTACATCAAATTATGTTGTTCTGATCTGTAGTTTTGTTTATTTCATTAAAGGAGAATCGGAACTTTTGTTGTATTTGTAATCTTATTTATAATATTTTTTTATTCAGCTGGTTCTCTTAAATATGTACCTATATATGTTTCTTAATAATTAGTTAAGAAATTTTTATAATAAACATTTACTTTCATGAACATTATATCTAATAATTATATTAAAATAATATTATATTTTAAAATGAGTTTTCTTCATCTGATATGATTGACAAGTACTTAATTTTTTCATTAAATAGTATCCATTTATTTACTTACAAAAATATTAAACGAAATTTATAGATCGTTTTAAATGTGAATGCTTACAGCAAAAAAAATTACTAAAGGTTCTATAGGATCTAAGGTGGGTTTATTATTATGTGACACTGGTACTAACGTTTTATGTTACCAATTATATATTTACTACGTTGTAGTCTAATCTAAGCTATAAAATAAACTTTTATAAAGCTATAAGTCTGTCACATGCAAAATATATGTCATATTATAATTTCAAATTGTACATTCATAGAGCAATAACTTAGGCAATAAACATCGAGTAATGTGATAGGTACATCTGTTTTATATACAATTTCGATACATTATGTTAATCCGTTTTGCAAAAAAGTCAAAATTTTTCTTTTATTGGCTTCTGCATTTTTTATTTAAAATAAGAATTTTGTTATAACAAAAGTCTTATAATATATTATATATATATATATATATATATATATATATATATATATATATAATTATATATATATAATATATTATATTAAACAAAAAATCTAGGCAGTGGGAACCTAGGGTTAAGACACTCCGTTCACTCCACAATTCTCAATCGAACCCACAAGCTCCCGTTTACAGTCACACACTCATGCCCCCGCGCCCCGACTGGCCTCTTAAATTTTATATCTCTTATATTATATTCTTAACTTAGAAAAAATCTTGTAAAAACATTTTTTATTTTAAAATCTCGGTAACTTTATTAATTGATTTCTAATATTCATATAAATCAATACTCAAATGAGCTTCGTGCTCATTTAAGTATTGATTTATATTTTTAGTTTAAAGTGATTATTTTTATCTATAGTTAGTTAGTCAGTACCTTTGATGTACATATATACCTACAAAATATTTTCAATAATTTGCAGGGCACGCATATCTAAAGGTAAATCAAATCTCCAACCTACGTCTTTCGTCTTTCTATTTTTATTAATTATTAAATTATTTATTTGTAACTAGTTATGCCTTCTTCTTAATATTTCATATTTTCGTGTCTCATATTTCTGTTGTCTTTAAAACACGTTTGGAGTATAAAAATGGAATTTAATATGGCGATCGAATAACCTCTTATATGAAACGAACTAGGCAATAACTCAAATTTACGTTGGCCGTGATGGGCGGGAGGCAGCGAGGGGGCACCTGTTGCTATGGTTACGAATTTACAAATTTAACTCTTCAATCGAGATTACTCTTAACCCTACGGAATAAGAATTTTGCGCTAACACCGATATTGTTATGTAAAAAAAATAATTTACTTATATAATTCTATATTATTAGGCACAATGTCATGTTGTTGTCGGTTGAAAAAGAAAATATGAACTGCGTAGTAATACTATCCCTTAAAATAAGTAAAAAAAATTAACATTTTTATTTAGTCAATTATTTTGAACCAAATTGATCGCATTGATCCGTCCTAGCGATTTTTTTTGTAACTTCCCGCTGTATGTAGAGAGGAGGAAACCTAGTATTAGAAAAAACACTAGAGGAATATTTTTTTTTTTCTCTTAGTTACAACATTCAACTGTTTTGTAACAACATTCAACTAGAATATTCGTATTATTTAATATTCTCCACGCTATTTGATTGTATCTACAAATGAATGGCAGGTGCATAAATGTAACATTAATAAAGAAGAAGAAGGTATTATGGGAGTTTGACCTAATTGACTGAGTAATGAAAAAAATATAAAACTAAATATGATACAAAACTGAGTGGTAAGAGAGACAGGGAGAAACCTCTTTTGACTTTGGAGGACGTGAAAATCTTATAAGAACCTTCCAAGAGCTGGTAAGAAGATATTGATAAGATAATACAGTTGATAAGAAGAAAGACCGTAACCGTTCATTCTCTTTGACTCTCAAGCTAAAACAACATACTATGTATGTTTGTATGTAGTGTTACCCACTACCCATTATGTACGTACACTATAATAACGAAGCATCGTTTATCATCAAAGTAAATTACAGGTAATAAAACGATAGAATTTCATACTACGCATGCTTCTCCCAGGAGTATAATTAGGAAAGTAAAAGTCTATTAATCTTTCACCAGCGAACAAAGGCCTTATCGATGTTAAAACGAAGATATAGTGCGACTCTCAATTTAGTTATGTGGCATATTTAATTAAAAATTGGTATAGTCTAGAATATTTTGAAAAGTCTATACCTTTTCTATAGTTCTCACATATAAAATAAATAATGATACATTTTACTTTTTAAGAAAACATATAAAAATTTTAACGAAGCGCGATTCGAACCTCAACAAAACCCTTTCAAATCCTGCTACGTTTCAATTTTTATGTTTTATTAGGGAAGTATTTTTTCATTTCTCCACATTCCTAAGTGTGGAATAACACTTTAAGAATGTAAAAAATTATACATATTAATTTTTCAACTATAGTATAGTACATAAAATTGTGACTTATTAACAAACAATAAACTTTAAGAACAAATCTTTTAATGATGAACTTATACCATAGTTTTCTTTTTTTATTTTTTTTTCTAGTTTTAAGTTTTTATCATTAATTATGTCTATTGAAACTGTTACCATTACAGTCGGATTTCACGCCCCAACTGCGCCCGATAGAGTATATTTTAATTAATCTATTATTATAGTATTTAAATTAGATTGACTATTTATAATCAAGATATTATAAATAGTGAACTCAAATATTGTATTATATCTATAGCGTACATCGGTTATAATTGCTTTCAAACACGCTGAACGAGGAGAGATCCCTCGAGGGTAAGTGTGAAATTTAAATACACTGTGTGAACTGATAATAAGTATTACGTTTCGGCGACACTCTAGAAAGTTTAGCCGCCACACTCGATACTTATTACGGTGGAGTTTGGGATATTGTTTCCTAAACATAAGAACATACGACCTATAAAAAAGCTTATACGCTTAAGTTTATTTACTATTTATGTGAAAACGTAAACAAATTTCATTTAATTAATTTATGTCACCATTGTGGCGCAGTTGTTATGTTGTACATAGTTGTTATAAGTTCGAATCTTGCTCGAATGAAAATTATTTTAAGAAAAAAGAAAACGATTAACAGCTTACTTTTATTAACAGTTTTTTTTTAATTCAATTATCTATATACTAATTAGAGGTCAGTCGTGGCACAGGGGCACAAAGTGTAAACGCGACTGGCTGTGGATTCGATTCCCACTCGAGGAAATAAAATATTTTTTAAAATTTATATTTTCATTTCTTCGCTCTGGTTTCGGGACAAAGCGCAGCATTGAGTCCGCCACTCGACACGCAATACCTCCAGAATTCGGCAGAAACCGGAAAACGGGGTGTCTTAACACTAGGTTCCCTCTACCTGCTGTGTACGGGATACAGTTTAAATTTGATTTAATTTAATTTATTCTAATTTTATAAAGCTAAAATGTTGTATTTTTTTTTAATTAATCTAATCTCCGGAAGTACTGATTTGAATTGAAAAACTCTTTTATTGTGTTGGAAAGTTTATTTTTCGAAGAAATATAAGTTTTATTATTAGTTATACAGCAAAATACTTAATTTGATAAAAGAGTTCAATATTAAGTCTCGTCTTATTAACATCGCTACGCTGCCATATCCCACAATGTAATTAAATAAAACCAATTGAATTGGAAAACTCTTTTGTTGTGTCGCAAAGTTTATTTGTTGAAGAAATATATTCTATATTATTAGCATATTACATTACGTTAATTATAATTTTTTATGCTCATACGGAAGGCGTGCCTTACGGATGAGAGTTACTGTGGTACTCACCGGTAAAACCGTTCCTACTCACTAAAACCCAGCGGAAACCCTCTCCACCAAAATGAGACGCCGTAGGATCGCTCGCGCATACTAAGGCACATTACTAAGGCTCGCCTATTGCGGGCCACCGTCGCCTTCAGGGTGCCCTGGGGTTTCTTCTAGGGCATCCGCAGCCTCGATGACTTGCAGGAGGATCACCCTGACCCTCCCGCAGTAGCTCCTCTAGGGTAGGGGGAGTAGAAGATGCTCGTACCACCTAATTCTACCCCCTGGCCTACGGCGGCGGAGCATTCGAGCTGGACTCACGCACCCACTCCGCGGCCTCCTTCAGTGCGATTACTGATTCGCAGAAGGAGACCATTGCAGACCAGTTCCTCTCACAGTCCAGCATAGCCCCTACCACACTGGCTAATAAGAGATCCCTACCAACTACAGCCGTCAAGGCATGGCGTTGTAGGGCCCAAGCGGGGCTTTCAGCCAGAGTATGATGCGCCGAATCCACAAACGTGCCCCGTCAACACCAAAACTCCTTTCCAAAACCCAGCGTTCTAGATGTGGGCGAACTGTTTCCACTGTCGCTAGGCCTGTCGCCGGAGACCCCAGATCCCCCTCCATCGCCGGATCAGTGCTTCATCTGCTCTCCTGCTGATCCATGTGGTATCCACCCACGATGTTTGTACGCCTCGCGACCGCTCGCTTGTGCGGACGTGCGGTTTCCCTTACGCGGGCCGTGGAATAGGAGGACCTAAGTCTTGGGCATAGATACTCTCAGACCCAGAGCTTCCATACGGTCGACAACAAGGTAGGTGCCGATTTCAGCCAAGTGTATCGCCTCCTGGTAAGATGTTCCCCTGGCCGTGACTAGAGTGTCATCCGCATAACATATGACACTCATCCCAGGAGGAAGACGACCACGCAGGAGCCAATCATAGCTGAGGTTCCAAAGTATTTAGTCCAAAACCGACTCCTGTGGAACCCCGCAACCGGCTATATTTACGGCGACGACTTCGTCGACCGATCTGGCCATTTCCCCCAATCTATACGACTACTCTGTCTTGGAGGTAATCGTCTTACAGCCGCTCGAGATAGAAAGGCTCCCCATGGTACCGACGTGCCTCTCTTAGCGTCTCAAACGGCAGACTGTTAAAGGCGTTGACTACGTCCAACGAGACGGCGAGAAGAACATCTCTATCTGCCGTCGCGGCCAACGACCGGGTCTTCAGGGCGTTCAGGGCATCAATGGTTAAGCGGCCGGCCCTAAACCTGAACTTCACCTCTGAAAGAACCGGTTCTACCTCCTCTAGGTGCTGAACAAGGCGGGCAGCAATTATCTTCTCTAAGACCTTGCCCGTCTCATTCAGCAGCACTATTGGCCTATATGCGGAAGGAGAGTCCAGAGGACGACCCTTCTTGCGCAGTAGGCATAGTCCTCCTTCCTTCCACAACTGCGGAAACTGTCCAGTTAATAGGCACTGATCAAATAGCTTCAGAAGTAGGTCACCAAGATATTTCAGAGCAATGCTCAAAACTCTTCCTGGAATACTATCTGGTCCCGGAGCCGTTTTCTTGGCACTCAGTCTCCTGAGTGCTACATTCATCTCGCTTTCAGATATGGAAGGGATAACTGACACCCCCTCATGCACAGAGGAAGGGGTCATTCTAGGGGGAAACAAGTCCACCAGAAAACGTAAGAGAAAGTCGGGTGACAGAGTTTCCATTAGAGGAGTGCTATGCGCGCGGAGCTTTTTAAGCGCAGCCAGATAGGGGCGCCCCCATGGAGACCTGCTATTAGCTCCTGATAACCCTCACGCTTCGCTAAGCTAATAGCGTGCTGCAAAGCCTTCATTCTCTCTTTATATAAGCCCTACAGCTGACTCTCTAGTGCAGGGTCGAGACCGTCCCTTCTCCTTAACCTTGTATACGCCCTTCGGACCCGGATGCAACAAGCACGCATTACAGCAATCTCAGGAGACCACCAGTACATTTGGCGACGGGCTGACCACCGCCGGACTCTCGGCATTGCAGCGTCGCAAATTTTACTCATAACGTGATGCAACTGGCCTGCCATAGTTTCGACACTTAAACTGGAGCTCATTATACTCCCCTGAGAGCTCCACTTTGCTTCAATCGCATCCTCTTTGGCCAGCTCTGGGTTAAGTCGACTAAGAGCCTATCTTGGGAACCTTCGAGATGGACCCCTACATTGAACCACCGGCGTTAGCTGAGCTGACACATCAAACCTAATATAAAGGTGATCCGACAAAGTTTCCGCTTCTTCCTCTACTCTCCAGTTATTCACCTGGCACGCGACGGATGGAGAGGCAAAAGAGAGGTCCACCACGGACCCCCCATTATGCCGCACGCAAGTGAATGCTGTCCCCACGTTGAGGAGGGACAGCCCGGAGAGCAGAGCCTACATCTACACTGCTTCACCCTTTGCGTTTGATGTGGGGTTCCCCCACGCACGGAACTTAGCATTGAAAATACCGAGGACAATGATTTTCTTCGGCAACTGTCGAGCAACGGCAACTTTGACGGAGTCAAGAAAAACTCCGCCAGACATAAATACGGAGTAAAAGTTTACACCAACTATGACGTAATCTCCCCACTCTGCCACGACATATCCCGAGCCAGACATATCCTAATCCAGACGTGATAGCTACAGTGGCTTCCAAATCACCCAACCAACGAGGATGATGGGAGATAAAATACGGCTCACATACAACGCCAATGTCAATACTCCACTCCGCCATAGATTGCAGTAGTAAATTCTGCGCTCTGGCAGAGTGGTTGATGTTCGCCTGTAGGAAGCGTGTTTGTCTTTAATCCGTTATGATGACATAGCACGTTCCATTTCGTCCTGATGGCCGCCGACGTATAGAGGAAGCTCTGGTCCTAAGAGCCTCTGATTTCTTGACACGGATGGTCTCTTTGCGTCTGTGCATACCATACATCGAGGCTCAGCACGGCAAGTGTAAGACTGATACCCTTCAGAACCACAAAGGAAGCATAGATGCTCCCTGACAATTGTTGAAAGACACTGTGGCCTAGCGTGACCAAGTGCAAGGCATCTGTAACAGCGCAAAAGACGCTCCTCTAGAACTTGAATCTTGGCAGTGCTCCAGCCTATTAAAAACCGGCCTTTAGTCGCGATAGATTTTTTTATTTTTTTTTATGGAAAAGACAAGGCAAACGAGCGTTCGGGTCACCTGATGGTAAGTGATCACCGCCGCCCACGACCCCGTGCAACCCCAGAGGAGCTACAGGTGCGTTGCTTGCCTTTAAGGTGTGTTGGGCGCCGGAGCCCGGCATTACCTGATACGAAACGCAGTGACATAGAGCCACTACTTCACGCCGGTTTTAAATGTCGGGGGTGGTAATGATCCGGTCGAATCTGCCCATGCGTGTTGCCATTGATGGCGACGTGACTCTACCACACGTTCATATGGGCATCGCACCACTGCTGTCATCATGCCTCTGGAACCAACGCGGAGATCGGAAACTATAACAACATCAACTGTGCAGCCATTAGCATTCACAACAGTGCTAGCCACCTTTTCTCGGGTGACTGAGTCGTGAAGCCCTAATAACTTTAGAGTGGCATTCTTACGAGGTCTAGTGACCACAACCACTCCATCAAGTACCACCCGCAACCGCTCTGCTAGCTCATCCGCCTTCTCCGATAGCTCCAGCAACCGAGCGCCCGAAATAGGCTGCTGCGCTCTTTCCAATGCATGTGCATAGGTTACACCTTTTACCAAGGCCTTGTCCGTCAAAGTAACAATAACTGCCTTTGTGCGGGGTGGCTTAGCTATTTTAGGTCTAGGCCGGCGAATAACTGGTACCGTCATGTTCATCGCAGGGACGCTCAAAGACTTTTTGACCTTTTTACCTCTCCTTACCACTGTAGTTCAAGAACCATCCCTATCTGTTCTATTTTCAACAATGTTGGTTTGCTGCACATTAGAGGCTCTGACTTCTGGCTCTGGTAGAGAGTTTGGCAAAGGCGCGCTGTCTCGCTTCGATGATCGATTTGTGGTCTTATTGCGGAACACACCACCTCTGACGTCTTTGGAGGTGCCACCTCTTTTGGAGGATGTTCATGTAGTGTTCTCTTAAAGTCTGGCGCTAGAGGAGGACGCATTCTTTTTGCAGGCAAGAGACGCTCTTCGATGCCAGCAAAACGAGCATCTATCATAGTCCCCACTGAGCAGACTATCGAGCGCTTTAATTCCTCCAGTACTTCCTCACCTAAGCTGAGAGTCGATCCTGAAACATTCTGAGGCGTCGTTTTATTTGTTGCCAAGGCCGCCCTGAGCTGTTTCACATCCTTATTGTAGGATTGCACGTCTGCTCGCAGTTACTCTACCTCTTTAGTGAGGCTTTGGTTTTCCTCTTGTGCACGGCGAACCTCTTCACTCTCAGTACGAGTGACTAAAGATTCAACTATGTCAGTCAGGGCTGCAGCAGCGTCCTTCAGTTTACGCACATAATTGCCCTTAAGGTTGCCAAATTAGTCGCTACATCCAGTATAGCGGCTGCACGTTCTCCGGCGTACGTGCGCAGCTCTTCAACTAAATACAGAGAAGTATCTCTGTTATCTTCTACTTCTAACACACTCTCCGCATCCGTCGTCTGGGCAGACCTGTCATGCTGTGATGCCAGTTCGTGTCAGTCCAGCGCCAGCTTTCGGAGGCCTACCTCTCCTCGCCGTGTGGCATTTGGAACCGCGCCCTGCCTCGGTTTCCGATGCCAGAAATCTTTCCAATTTTTACAAGCATGCGTTTTCGCCGAGCGCGCCGTTTTACTCCCGAGTCTAAAGCAGACTCCATAAATCCTCCGTTATCTTCATTTGTTTTGGTTTTTTCGTTTACAATATCCATATTAATCCAACGAGTATGTGGGAAAAACGGTAAGTCCAAGCAGTACCCCTGTACTTGGATAAGCCTAATTATGCCACGGGTGTTGGCCGGTACCCTGGCGGAACAGCAGTAGCATCTGATCTTCCCATCAGCCACGCACCCCTCGCGCTGCTTCGCCACTTGGGTTGGGGTTTGGGTTGTATTTTTATAGAGGTTTTCTTCCTCGCAGCCCGGCCGGTTAAGGCAAGGCCCGCGGTTCTACTCATTATTAGGAGACATGACCGCAACCATGAGTAGATTTCCGATAATTTCGGCGCTGGTACATACATTGCTGCATCTACGTGGCTAATTATAAAATATAGTATACAATAACTCTTAATTTACTATGTCAGTGTCAAATTTCATATCAGTAATAGTAGTTTTTTTCAAAATTTATTAAAATAAACAAAAATAATCCACATATATGAGCTTGCTATGTATTCAACGAAGCAAGAAATCTAAGCAAATTTGTGAAACAAACCATCCTATCACAGCTATGTACCTACATAATAAATAATGAAAAGTAAATACAGATTATTGTTTTAATAAAACTACTTCAGTAAAATACCTTCAGCGCTTCGTGTTTTTTTTTTTCACTTTTTGTACATCGTTCTTGGTTAAGAATTTTTGAAGCTTATTTTTGTAAACTCATTGTTATTTTTAAGATATAAGAATATTGAAAGAGATTTTTTAGCAGATTTTCTTTACATTTTGTTATACTATATAAAAACTTTTCCTAAAATTGTGCATGCTATCACATTTTTATATTATTATAAAGGTATAAAGGTAGAATAAGAATGTTGAAACAAAACGTACTTAATACATATGAGTATTTTTTTAAATTTTGCTTGCTATCTTGCTCTAATCTCCATTTACTGTCCTAATTTTACATTGCATATGCCGGATGAATGGTGAAAATGTCAGTGAAATTGGCGGATGTTTGACACGAAGGGCTGAAGGTAGTTTTATTAAAACAATAATTCTCTCAATTCACTCTTGCTCTGCTGATGACTCCCAGTTTCTTTCAGGCCAACTTGGCCTTGCTTTCCAGATAATCGCCATATCTGGCAGTCGCTTGAAACGCTAAGGCCCAACGTGCTGAGCGCGGCTATAAAGGGAGTGTTTTATAAGGCTGGCGACACGACAAATGGGATTTGTTTAGTGGTTAACGCGCAAACTTGTGACTTTTTAGGATTGAATTGGGTCCGATTCTATTCACCCCATTTGGAGACAGCCCCGAGGGATGCCTCAACTGAAGATACAAGTTTATTTTGGCAATTGTCGACCTTTCCTCAAGAAAATCTTGCGTGAGTGTCCACTGTGCTATAATCTGCATAGCAATGAATGCTAAAATCTTCTAACATGTCATTTATATGCAGAAGAAGCAGCGTGGGGAACAGTATGCAGCCTTGGGGGAGGCCAGCGTTCATGGGCATGTGTTCTGAGCAAAAACCGTCGACAATGACCTTGATACTGTGACCAGTGAGGAAGCTGGCGATCCACTTGCATAAATATTCGGGGAACCCATAGAATGGAAGTTTAACAATGAGTGCCATGTCCAAACTAACTACCAGGCCCTCTCCCTTGCTGTCGATAGCCACAGCCCAGCGATGGGTTAGGTAATCCAGAAGATAACCGGTTGAGCGACCATGGCGGAAGCCTTATTGACGATCATTAAACAATCGGTGATCTAGATAAACCAAGAGCTGGCTAGTGATGATGCTCTCCATGACATTTGAGAGCATAGAGATGATAGCAATAGGCCTGTAGTTAAATGGATCGGAATTATCGCCTTTCTTCGGGATCAGGTGGATGGACAGCGCTCTTCCACGAGTCTGGGACTACGCAGACTGAGTAAGTGTGTCAAAACAAACGCGTTAGCACCAGTATCAGCTCAAGAGCACATGAACGTAGCACTAAAGATGAGATGCAGTCTGGCCCGCTCGATTTGTGGATGTATATGTTTATAGCTCGTTATAGAAAATTTGGAAATTGTTATACATACCTAAATGTATATACGTAAATAAATAAAATGGAAAAAATGTGTCAATGATTTTTACTATTTATATAGCAGGGTAGACCGACGGAACCTAGAGTCAAGACACTCTGAAACTGAATTGAGTGAAAATCGAACCATAGCGTTTACAGTCACACGTTTGTACCACTGCGCCACGACGGCCTGAAGAACATTTTGTAACAAGGAAACACCGGTGAAGCAATTACTATATAATTTACATCGTTGAAGTCTTTAATATTTTTTAAACAACAAGCAAAGCAATCATCGAAATCAATTTTTAAATATTATAAAATTAAAGATACTTAAAATAATCGTGTACTTGTGTTAAAATTTTATTTTCTTCTCTTCTTTATCTTTTTTAAAATGCCACATCATCAGTTGGCCATATAAGACAAAGTAGGTACGTATATATAACGTAATAAATATTTATAAGGAACACTGTCAAACGGTGAACTTACAATATTGCAGTTTACAATATCGACAAAAATAGTTAATAGTTGTTTATCGATATAATTTATTAAATTTGTTAGCAATATGATATAACTAAAACATTTACCTACATGACCTTATTCGAAATCCAATCTAAGTGTCCTGAACTAAGTGACTTTAGTGACGCGGGTGGTCTAAGTCCTCCGTAAATATCGGCTTGACATCAAAACACGGTCGTCGGTGATCAATCAAAATCTCATTTGAAATCTCGTTGTGTGAGTACACCGTGTCGCAGTATTTTATTATATCTAAATATGTTTGTAAATCTGCGAAAGAAATAACCTGAAAATTATTATATGAACAAAAGCACAAAAAAGAAACTTATGATGCGTCATTGTTGTTTATTTATATTTCAATTAACATTTAAACTACAATGCGTGTAAAAAGTAAAAAAATTAAAAGTTAATTTGGAGCATTTTCTCTTTAGGTATCCTGCTATGTTAGCTTTGGATAAGTAAAGTGAAAAAAAATATATAAAAAATTATACATATTGTAGATGACAGATGAGGCTAATCGTGGCACAGGAGTACATGGTGTGACTATAAACGCGACAGGTTGTAGGTTCGACTCCCACTCGAGGATATGAAATATTTAATATTTCTATTTACTTCGATCTGGTGTAGAAGCAACGCGCTA
>DWLH01001507.1:0-12737 GCA_018249795.1 Heliconius telesiphe telesiphe | reverse complement strand
GCATCTGCACGTAGGCGGTCTTCTGGTGATGGTCGCTCTGTATTCCGATTGAGACAGGGAATCCGTTCGGCAGCTCAGTTGACGACAAAGCAGCCCTATTTAGGGATCGCTCTGCTTTCCCCAATCCAGGGAGGGGCATAGAAAAGGTGGCCTAAAAATTGTCTGTCTCGTTTCTTAAGCAGTTGGCAAACCGCGGTCACCTGTTCACCACCTTAATGCGAAACAGAAAACAGTACATATCAACAGTAACACTAAATATTGCGACGTGGAACGATCGAACTCTTTTGGATAGCGATCAGAGCTCGTGTCCTGAGAGAAAAACTGCTTTAATTGCGAGAAAGTTAGCTAGATACAACATTGACATTGCCGCCATTAGTGAGACGCATCTCAGTGACGCCGGTGAGCTATGTGAGCACCTTGGAGGCTACACTTACTATTGGAACGGGAAACCCAGCACTGAAAGAGCTGCTAGTGGAGTGGGTTTTGCTGTACGTAACAAACTTGCACGTAAATTACAGGAGCTACCGAAAGGTATCAATGACAGAATAATTACACTAAGACTTCAACTGACATCTGAGAGGTACATCCATCTGATAAGTGTTTATACCCCCACCCTACCAGCTCCAGAAGAAGAAAAACTGATTTTTTATTTAGAACTTGGGGAAGTCCTCTCTAGAATACCTTCATCCTGCTCTTGGGCGATTTTAACGCACGTGTCGGGAATAATCACGTTGCTTGGGACGGTGTTCTCGGTCGTCATGGAATTGGAAAATGTAACGCTAATGGGTTTGCTCTTCTTACCTTATGCGCAAAATTTGGCTTGTCGATTACGAACACTTATTTTCGTTTGCCTGAGAAATTTAAGACCACGTGGATGCATCCAAGATCGAAGCACTGGCATCTTTTGGATTACGTGATAGCACGTAAGAGAGACCTTAGCGAGATTAACATCACTCGCGTACTGAGAGGTGCCCAGGGATGGACTGATCATCGACTTGTTCGGTCCAAACTTAGGTTACAATTAAAAGCACCACGTCGAAGCTCTCGTCAGATCCCAACGAAGCTAAACTATGCAAAGTTGGTCGGCAATAAGGAACTTGGAATGGAATTAGACAATTCTTTCAGTTCCAGTATGCCAGCGATGGAAAATACTGTGTCTGTTGAAGAGAAGTGGCGGTCATATGCTGACAATTTCTACAGATGTGCTTCTCGAATTATAGGGAAACCCGAACGGCAAAACCAAGATTGGTTCGATGATTCCGAAGGTACCATTAAGAAACGAAAGGATGGGTAGAAGGAAAGGGTAGGAAAAAGGAGGGGGTTAAAAGAAAGGGACACCACTTTTATGGACTGGACGGAGGTTATAACAAGTGGTGGCTCGAGGATCCGGGGTCGCGGACCCGTATACCCAAGAACAAATATCAGACAGATATTAGTCAGGGCACCCTCTGAATTAATAGCATTGTGCTTGGAAAATACCTGAGGTTTTGGTGATGCGGCGAATAAAGTTAACAAACATAAATTTGCAAGCATATACAATTTTGCAATTTTGTCGAACAACATACTTTAAATTGATAAAACTTTTTTATTTTATCAAAATAGCCTTTATGTTGCTCCACAACCTTCTCTATATTTTAGTGTTAGTCCCATAATAATCGTTTCAGCTTGTCTGGTTAGTCCGGATAAACAAAGAGACAGACAAAAATGTTAAAATTGTTTAATTGTGTTTTAGTATTATGTAAACACAGTTATGATGATATTACAGACATATCTTTTAAATTTATTTATATGTATGTTAGATACAGGTAAACTGTATTTATTATTAACTGTATTAGCTTTACGCTAATAATCTAACATCCCGCATATAGCAGAGGATGCAGACAGAATCTAGTGTTAAGACATTGTTTTACCAAATCCAAGAAATGAAAATATAATAAAATCAAATCAAATCAGCTTCGCGCTGTATTGCGCACACAGCAGGGTAGGCAGAGGGAACTTACTTAATTTGTGTTAAGACATTCCGTTTCCCCATTTTCAGCCAAATCTGGAAGCATTGCGTGTTGAGTGGTAGAACTCAACACCGCGCTTTGCCTCGACACCTGCCCCAGCGCCACGACGGGCCTCTAAATATTAATAAATTGTAATTAATTTCTACAAATGGGAACTGAACCCACACCTGTCGTATTTAAAGTCACACGCTTGTTTTACTGCGCCACGACGGCCCTATGTAATTTAAATCTGAATTTAAATCTTTTGGAAATTTATTTGATTTTGCTCGCAAAATGGTATTTATTTATTTATTTGGTTTTTCCCGCGTATACTCCGGTCTCGATCCCTTGAAATTTCGATATTTTTACCAATATGCAAATTGAAAAATAAGATTCAGACAATTCTGTAAAACAGTTGTATAAAATGTTACGGCAATTAGCAAATTTGTCGAACTAAGTAGTTTTGAAATAACTTTTTTTATTTTTTTATTTATTTAAACATATACTGTATATGTTTAGTGGACTACTAGCGGACCAGCGCAGTGCATACAATACAAATGTTTGCTTAAGTGTATGTAAGAAAACACCGACCAAGCGCAAGTCAGACTCGCTCACAGAGGGTTCTGTACCGATTTCAGGATTGTGCTTGGAAAATACCTGAGAATTTGATGATGCGGCGAATAAAGTTAACAAACATTAGTTTGCGAGCATATACCTACACTTATTCAGTATGAAATGATTAATAATGACTTTAAAATTTTCTTGCTTCGTCATAAATTTCGTAACTGTAGGTCTACGGGAAGTACATTACAATGAGAATTTCATACAAAATGAAGCAAAAGCGATACATAAATGCTCATGTTTTTTGACTGCGTTGAAATAAAAGCTTAATCTATGTGCTCCAAAGAACTGTTAACCTGAATATCTAATATTAATTTCAGATAACAAAAAAAATGATTCTATAAGGTTTTTTCCTTTTTTCCTTTTGAGGTTTAGATTACTTATTAATTATTTTAGTTTGGTTATGCATTAAACAAATAATAATTTAAGTGTTTTGGCAATTGGTTTAATTTTCGTATCTAATAGAGAAATGTTTAGTTATACCGCATCTGTTTAGGTAAACCGTAACTGCGCGCACACTGTAAACGTAGTTTTTCCGTCATAAATTCCGATTCCGCAATAATTCCGGATTAACACATAGATAATATATTGCTCTACAAATCTCTACCTATCATTGAGAAATGTCAAGCACTACGTGGTTGCTTGAGAGAGGTCAACTTACATCGAGAATCCTACATCTTGAAATCTCAGTCTATATTTTAATCATATAATCTCGAGTTTTTTCTATCATCAGACAAATAATAATTTACAAACAATATCAAACAAGAAATATTGAAGACTAAAGATTTGGCCAATTCAATATAACAGTAATATAAAATAAATCTTTTACAAAGTAGCATGTTTAGTGGCGGAACTCAACGCCGATACATTGCCCCTACACCAGAGCGCAGAAATACAATTATAAATTTAAATAAATATTTAAAATGAGAAATATTTAATACTAGCGAACCCGTGCAGCTACACCTGCTTGAAATATGCAATATAAATGTTTGTTTAGAGTATTTACGAAAAAACCGACCAAGCGGAAGTCAGACTTGCTCACAGAGGGTTCTGTACCGATTTCAGGATTGTGCTTGGAAAATATCTGAGAATTTGTTGTGTGTTTACAAAAAAGAGAGTTATTCCAAACTTTGAAAATTTGTATGATAATGAATTCATAAATTTTGCAGAAAATGTTAAATTCTCAGGCATGATACTTGATAAAAGACTGAATGGAATTGCCCATGCTGAATATCTCACTAGAAAGTGTGAAAAAGACATTAATTCTTTAAGAGCTGTGTCTGGTGTGTGGTGGGGTGCACATCCTTATACTCAAAAACTACTGTACAATGCCATAATCCGTAGTCATATTGATTACCGATTGTTTGTTCTCACTCCTTTAATAAAGTTGCTACTGAAAAACTTAATCGTATACAATACAAGTGCCTTCGACTTATTTTGAGGTGCAATGAAGTCTTCCCCCACCAATGCTCTGCAGGTGGAGTGTGTGGATCCTCCTTTCCCTATCCGCCGACAATTCCTATCTGACCGATTTGTAGGTAAAATGATACAGCTGTCTTCCCATCTCCTATGGCCTAAGCTATGTGAGCTAGCGGACCTTTTCCCCCGCGGCAAACCGCTTCCATACTTGCTCAATAGCTTCCTTAAATTTACCTCTCTTCCTCATCCCTTGTCCTGCAGTCCTTCTAATCCTTTATGTTGTACGCCTTATCAAGCTTTAGTACATCATACTTCTGTTATCGCTTATTTTGGCCTATCTAAGGGAGCTGCTGACACCAACGCAAAGTTGCAACGCATGTCCTCATCTTTACAGATGCTTCGAAGCTTTCAAAGGAAAGCTGTGTTGGTGCAGCTTGCTGGATACCAAAATTCAAAATTATATTACGATTTAAATGTCCTCCCGAATCATTTGTGTTTACAGGAGAAGCTGTTGCTTTGCTGGAAGCAATCCTGTTCACACTCTCCCACAATATTAAACAGACTGTTATTTGTACTGAGTACTGACTCATTAAGCTGCATATTGGCTATAAAGGGAAATCCATTTTATAGTAAATTAAGGTCTTCCATAATTTTAAGGATTCGTGAAGAACTGTACTCATGTTATCTAAAGGGTTTGGATGTTACTTTGGCATGGATTCCAGGGCATTCTGGAATCAGTGGGAATGAATTTTTGCCTCAGGATCTGTTGTCTCTTGCACAAACTCATTTGGATGTGTCGTGGACACATCCAAATGAGTTTGTGCAAGAAAATAAATTCTGGGAATTGGCAAAATCTCAGAAAGGTAAGTATTATGCTACTTTACAACCCAAAATCCCAAGACGACCTTGGTTTTTTTTCTCAAAAAAATACTGACCGGAGGGTTTTATCAACTATTTGTCGTTTGCGCCTTGGGCATGCATGTACACCTGTGCACCTAGCCAAGATCACCTAGCCAAGTTAGGGACCACTCATTGTGTGAATGTGGCCTGGACGACGGTTCCCCTTCCCATATCCTTTTCTCCTGTCCTAAATTAACCCATCCCTTATATGATGTCCTTCCTTATGAAGTTCCCCGTCCCCTTAATGTTCAATGTCTGTTAATGTTTGTGTTTAGTCCTTAATGTAAATTTCTATGTAAATATATTAGATACAACAATATTAAGCTATAAACTAACATATTTGTAAAATTTTATTTATTACTAACCCATGTTTATGTATATACTCTAATTATGTATATTTTTTAATTTTATAGGTGAAGGCAATATTTTGACTGGACTACTTTTTGACATGCATTCTCCTATTGTGTAATATAGTCTCTTTTTACCGTACAATCTCCTTCGTGTGTTCTCCATACAACGTGACATTGGCGAAGTGATTAGTGCTCAACTGGCACGCTCGAAGCGCGAATAAATGAAGAACTGAACTGAACTGATTTATGTAATCTATTATTTAATACTAAATTAAATTTATTAACATAAATACTTAGTACCTACTATTAAAATTATCTATACTAATATTATAAAGAGGATTTCCTCTTTATTTATATTTTTGTATGTAAGTTTGTATTGTTTTCACATAAAAACTACCGGACCGATTTCAATAATTCTTTCACTATTAGAAAGCTGCATCTTTACTGATCCACATAGGCTATATTACGTTTTCAAAAAAATAAAGATCCCTAATAAAAATGCAATAAGGTAACCCAAGGTGTGAAGAAATTGATTTTAAAAATTCTATCGTCGCGTGCGCTGCAAAAACTATTGATGATAGAACAAAACAATGTTCTACAGTATTATAGAACGCATCAATATACATAAAAAGCTTCGCGATACAATATTTCCAACTACTGTAGTTATGACAATATAACCATTTCTTTACATTTTATAAGTTAACAAAAGTGCTGACAATAATCAAACCATATTATTCATACCTCTGCATTAATCCTTATCACTTTAAATGATATTTTATTGAACAAAATTTCAATACCAGTAAACTTTCTACTTTTTTAATTAATAAAATCGGACATTCCATTCAAAATATATAACGAATTAATAAATGTCAATCTAAAGAAAATCCTGTGATAATAAAAAATGCGGAGTGTGTGGCCTCGCGCACCGTAGCGGCGTGGCACTGCGGGAGTGAGGAGGAGGTGCATCAATATCACAAAAATTATGAAGACAACCGATTATTTTTTTTGTTTCTTTACTTGAATTGAACAGGCCCCGGGACCGATTTGAAAAAAATCTTTTACAATTAGACGATTAACGTGTAAAAAAATACGTTGTGGAAATTATTGACAATAGAGCAAAGTGATGTACTACAATTTTATAGAAGACATCAATATCTACAAAAAAGTTTACGATACCATGTGGAACTGTTAGAGTTGCCACAATGCCACAATAACTAATTTTCTAAGGAAAATGTGCAAACTAACTAGAACAGAGCCGCCATCGTAGTACAGAGGGACAACTAAAAATATAGGTATTATTGTGTTATCCCTCTATAGATATACTGTTTTATATTCTGTCATAATGAACAGCTTTAAACGTTGCATACAAAGGTATCCCGTAGTGTATCATTTTTTTCAATTATTATTACCAGTACAGTATCGATACTAATGTGGTATCTATATATTTATATGTACTTAATATTGTTTCGCCCTTTAGTGTTTTTCAGGTAGAAAGCATAGATATTTTTTTATTTTGAGAAAATATTTTATTAACTATAATAATGTTGGTAGTTCTTATAATTCTAATAGAATTAAACAACTTTCTAAAATCTTCTTTCCTTGCATGCGTTGTCATAACAATTGGGAGCTATAAACATAAAAATACATTCTCATTTATATAAATATATTATATGTTATTATTGAGGCCAGTCGTGGCGCAGTGGCACGAAGTGTGATTGTAAAACCGACTGGCTGTGGATTCGATCTCCACTCGAGGAGATGAAATATTTACTTAAATTTATATTTCCATTTCTTCGCTCTGGTGTCGAGACAAAACGCGGCGTTGAGTTTTGCCGCTCAAAACGCAATGCCTCCAGAATTCGGCAGAAAGTGGGCAACGGAGTGTCTTAACACTAGGTTCCCTCTTCCTACCCTGCTGTGTGCGGGATACAGCGTGAAGCTGATTTGATTTTATTCCCGACTGCTAAGGAAGGGTTATGTTTTTCGCGCGTATCTTGTATGTATGTAATATTCTTTATTACTTCGTATCTCCAGAACCGCTGAACGGATTTACATATTTGAGGTATCGTTAGATTCGTATTAGCAGCCCAAGTGTTCTTAGATAGGTGTTGTTAATAAAAAATAATCATGGCGGCTGTGGTATGCCATTCTAACAAAAAAATTAAAAATAAAAAAATATTTGTAAAAACAAAAACCCCGACTGCATCAACCTAAAAAGAAAATAAACAAGCCCAATAGTTTATTAGGATTAACAGTCGGGACCTATAAGTAATTCTTTAATCAATAAAATCTTTACCAGGAACCCTGCGTAACTTTAAGAGGTCCCGACTGTTAATCCTAATAAACTATTGGGCTTGTTTATTTTCTTTTTAGTTTGATGCAGTCGGGGTTTTTGTTTTTACAAATATTTTTTATATACTATAATCTATAAAATAATCAACATTTCAAGTTGAAGTCGTACTCATGACCCGAGAGATTCGTACCAGTTTCATGAATGGAGATACACAAAAAAAATAACTGATTAAAGTTGTCAATTTGTATCAAATTAAGTGCAGTTTAAAATTTGTACCTAATGGTTTTTTTCTGTGACACAAATACAATAAGTAGTCAATTTTTGAAAAATAATTTTGGAATTTTCCTTTATACGTGCCGTAAGTTTTAACTTCTTAACAAATTTCGTAATTGTATATCAACGGGAAGTACCCTATAGTTATGATAGAAAATGCGACAAATAACGAAGCATAAAACTTCATATTTCATCGTCATTTGATTGCGATGATTTAAAAGATAGATTTTTTGTGCTCTAAGGGAATATAGACTTGAACATTGAGGTATCTAACTTTTAACCGATCTTGTACAAAATAGTCTTGAAAGACGGACAGACGGAAAAACAACAAAGTTATCTTATAAGGATTTTGAGGTATATACTCTAAAATACCCTTGGCACATACATACATGCAACATACAGGTGCAATAGTGCAATGTCGGTACGTGTCGCTTGTAAGTTATGAAATATTACTGCGGGATATTTTTATAAACAGTGTCAGAGCATTTTTTTGTTGAGACACAATTTGATTTGAGGTTGCTTCCAAACTATTGGACTTATAATTGAACTGTAACCATTCAAACATTGTTAAAAAAATACTACTATTTTTATGTTAAATTTATTATAAGTACAGATCACACTTACACGGCGCAATTAACGTTTAACAAATGATAACTCAACAATATGTTTTGCGTTATCAACATTTATTATCATATGTAGTCAATAGATATCATTGCGTATGTTTCAATTTTTTTTTTCAAATATAAATATCTTAAAAACTTTAAGTACATTATTTTTTGATAGAGTGTAGCGGTAACCTTTCCAAACTATAAAAATATAAAGTCTTTTATGCACAGCGCCATCTATTTAAAATTTAAAATTAAGGACAGTTTAAAAATGCTGTTTTTATGTTAAATTTCAATTAACATAAAATTATATTAACCGAAAACGATGTGTTGTGCTAAAGTATTAAAATGATTAATATTCCTCCCGTCGTAATTAGTGTTTAACTCCACAGAATGTTTAATGCGTTATATTATAAGATTCGTTAGTACCTAATATTTATTGTCAATAGATAGCGTTACTTGTATCGATTTCTACTATCTCAAATATAAAGTTCTTGAAAACTTAAATACTTATATCTTTTGATAGAGTGAAGCGATTACAATGAAATAAAACACTAAAAGTTACTCTGATTTACTTGTAATTTTTATGTATAAAAGTTGCTTAAATTTATTGTGTAATTTTTACGTGATACGTGTTCACATAAAAAGATAAACCGACAAACAGACAAAAATTCCATAAATGTTGGAAGTGGATTCTGTTAATTATCCTTTAACACCCTGGCTAATTTTTTTAAAATATTTTCAATGTACAGAAACGACTTTTCTACAGATTTATTATAAGTATAGATATAGATATTCTATTAAAAGTCTGTATGTAGAGAAATGAAAAACAAATAAATTACAATATTGAAATATATAAATGACACATATTAAAATAAACTATAAATATAAATAATAATTCCCTACAGTAATAATTCTTTATTTTCTCGAGTTCAAAAAAACCTAGAAGCATAGTGTTGTTCATAGTTAATAAATTATTTTAAGAAAATAAAGATCAGGAAGCAAACCAGATCGATGAAACATTCAAAATAATAATATTTTTAATAGATAAATTAAAAAAAGAACTAAATTATAATATACCTATATGTACATGTTTTTTTAATAAAATATCACAATAAAAAAAAAACAATATTATCAATTTATAGAAATACACAACATACTAATCAAAATTCAAATTAGTTTTTTTTCACCTTCACGCTGTATCCTGCATACAGCATGGTAGGTAGAAGGATAGTAAGTGTTAAGGATGTCTTTCCCATTTTTCGTTGTATTCTCGAGGCATTGCATGTTTAGTGGTGGAACTCAACGCCGATACTTTGCCCCTATACCAGAGCGCAGAAATGAAATTATAAATTTTAATAAATATTTAAAATGAGAATTATTTAATACAAGCGAACCCGTGCAGCTACACCTGCTTGAAATATGCAATACAAATACTTATTTAGAAAAACGTATAAAAATTTGAAAGTAGCGGGAGTCGAACCTGCGCCTCCTGAAATTTTTTATACGTTTTTTAAATAACTATTTTTCTTTCCTAAGTGTGGAATAACACTTTTAAAAAATGTTAAAAATATACAATACAAATGTTTGTATAGCGTATTTAAGAAAATAACGACCAAGCGCAAGTCAGACTCGCTCACTGAGGGTTCTGTATCGATTTCAGGATTGTGCTTGGAAAATACCTGAGGTTTTGATGATGCGGCGAATAAAGTTAACAAACAAGTTTGCGAGCATATACCTACACTTATTCAGTATGAAATCAATAAAAAAAACTTATAAATGACTTATAAATTTTCACTTCTCGCAGATTTTTCTTTATTTGTATTGTAAGATCTTGCTTTATTATAAATTTCCTAACTGGTAGGTCTACGGGAAGTACATTATGAGTTTTAATTACGCGGAGAATTTCAAACAAAATGAAGGATAAATAAATGCTCATATCTTTGGACTGCGTTGTATTAGAAGCTTAATTTCTGTGCTCCAAAGAACTGTAAACCTGAATACATACTTTAAATTGATATAACTTTTTTATTGTACCAAAGTAGCCTTTATGTTGCTCCCCAACCTTCTCTATATTTTAGTGTTCTGGTCTGGTACATGTCTGGTACGGTCTGGAGGTTAGCTCGGATAAACAAAGAGACAGACAAAAATGTTAAAAATTTTTAATTGTGTTTTAGTAACGTGTAAACACAGTTATGTTGATATTACAGACATACCTTTTAAATATATTTATATGTATAAAAAGAAAATCAGCTTCGCGCTGTATTCCGCACACAGCAGGGTAAGCAGAGGGAATCTTGTATTCAGACATTCCGTTCCCCATTTTCAGCCAAATTGTGGAAGAATTGCGTGTTGAGATGAGGCAGAACTCAACGCCGCACTTAGCCTAGACACCACAGAGAAGAAATGGAAATATACATTTAAGTAAATATTTCATTCCCTCGAGTGGGGATCGAACCCACAACCAGTCGGTTTCACAGTCACACTTCGTGCCGCTGCGCCACGACTGGCCTCAACGTTAATAAAGTTTGACAATAACATTTGTTTTATCTTGCAAGTACAGACATCGACCCTCTTACGCTTTTATTAAGTATTTTTGCAAATAAAATTATTGTATATGCGAGATATAAAATAATAAGAATGATAATATATAATGATGACATAATTAATAATAGTTTTAATACATAAATTAAAAAAAAATATATAATATACCTACATGTTTTTAATAAAATATCACAATTTAATAAAATCAATATTAATAATTTATAGAAATTCACAACATACTAATCAAAATTCAAAATATTTTTTTTTCAGCTTCACGCTGTGTCCTGCATACAGCACGGTAGATAGAAGGAACCTAGTATTAAGGATGTTTTCCAAATTTTCCGTCAGATTCTAGAGGCAATGCATGTTTAGTGGCGGAACTCAACGCCGATACTTTGCCCCTACACCAGAACGCACAAATTAAATTATAAATTTAAATAAATATTTAAAATGAGAAATATATAATACTAGCGAACCCAAGCAGCTACACCTGCTTGAAATATGCAATACAAATGTTTGTTTAAGTGTATTTAAGAAAAAACCGTCCAAGCGCAAGTCAGACTCGCCCACAGAGGGTTCTGTACCATTTCAGGATTGTGCTTGGAAACTACCTGAGGTTTTGATGATGCGGCGAATAAAGTTAGCAAACATAAGTTTGCGAGCATATACCTACACTTATTCAGTATGAAATGACTGATAAATGACCTATAAATTTTAAATTCTCGTAGTTTTTTCTTTATTTGTAGTCTATTTATGTTATTGGCATCTATTCGTAACTATTGTATGTCTCCCGTAATACAGTATGGATAAACATCATTCTAAATAATAATCTAAACTGTTGAGTAACCTTGATTATATCTTTAGGCATGAGTTTGAAATATTTTATCACATATGTTGCTCCTGTAAAAGGAGCGCAGTCGCTTCTCGTTAGGGTAGAAACCCTGTATATATTTTAAAATAAAAAAAATTAACTTCACGCTGTATCCCACACACACAGCAGGGTAGGCAGAGTGTTAAGACACTCCGTTTCCCACTTTCTGCCGGATTCTGGGAGCATTGAGTGTTGAGTGGCGGAACTCAACGCCGCGGTTGGCCTCGATACCTTGAGTGAAGAAATGGAAATATAAATCTAATTAAATATTTCATCTCCTCGAGTGGGAATCGAACCCACATCCGTCACGTTACAGTCACACCCTTGTGCCCCTGAGCCACGACGGCCTCAATATATATTATTCTTATTATAATATAAATTTTATCATTAACGGATCCCTAAAATCATATATTAATAAAGCGGATGAACGTTGTTAAAAAATTATATTTATAACAAAATACTGTACTGTTACTGTTTACGTGACAGAATTACGGATTTGTAAATTATATTACATACATATTATTTTTTATAAAAATAAAATGTACTTCGTTACAACGTTCTTTCTTGCTATATTAATTACTGCTGAGGCAAGAATTTCTGTAAACATTAAATCTGGAAGAAATCTATCTGACGTAATTATAACACATTCAGGTACCGATGAAGCTATAATAGGAGATAGAGAAATAGAGCTATTCAAAATCGACACGAATAATTTAAAACGAGCTGTTAGTGCCAGATACAATCACATGCCTACTGACGTTTTTCTCAAAAGTCCGACACCTTGGGGTGACCTATACAAAAGATATCAATGGAAACAGGTAACGCGGGTGATGAGAATTAAATCTGCTAAATTGAAAGGGACCTCAATTAAAA
>DWLH01001506.1:0-12741 GCA_018249795.1 Heliconius telesiphe telesiphe | reverse complement strand
TATATTATAGAGCTCAAAGTCTTAGTTCAAAGCTTCGTAGCTTTTAAAGTTATGCGTAATTCTCGATGCATCCAGGCAATATACTGCTTTTGTTGAAATATGTATAGGGTGGAAGCGTCAGCGCTCCTTTTACGAGAATAACATATAGGGTAAAATATTTTAAGCCCATACCTAAAGACATTAATCAAGATACCTCAAAAGTTTAGACGTAGGATTTTTTTTTCATTGCACGATGTTTATCCATACTTGTATTTCGTGTGCTGCAGTAACGAAAACACATACTACTACAAAAATAGTATTAAAGGTTAAACCACTTAGAACTTTGCCGCCAATATCTAAGACGTGATTTTGGAATGAGCCGTATTCGGCGGTTTCCCTTTGATAGGTTTATGTCTGATATGATAATTTTATAATTTATTTTGTTTGAAAAGAAAACACTTTTTCATTTTTGGGATTTTTTAAAATTGTATTAGGCTTTTATAGAGTAGTTAAAACTGGTTTTATTTAAAGTGGTGTTGACAAAAACACTCTGTATATACCTTAAATAACTTAATATCTGATAATTGGAGACAGGCTGAATGTGACATTTTTGACGTAACGTAATAGTTGTTTAATCGAGGCCAGTCGTGGCGCATGGGTACAAAGTGTGACTGTAAAACCTACTGGTTGTGGGTGCGATCCCCATTCGAGGAAGTGAATTTATATTTCCATATATTTACATAAATTTATATTTCCATTACTGCGCTCTGGTGTAGAGGCAAAGCGCGGCGTTGAGTTCTGCCACTCAACGCGCAATACCTCCAGAATTCAGCAGAAAGTGGGGAACGGAGTGTCTTAACATTAGATTGCTGATTTTGCGTACCCTGCTATATGCGGTATACAGAGTGTAATATTATTTTTGGTTTTACTCTTTATTCCGTTGCAGCGTGGGGTAGCGTTAAGCTAGTGTTATTTCACAGAGATTTCCAATTTGTAGTCCTTCACTTATTAGGTAAGGGAACAATGGAAATAAGAATAATTTATATGTTTTATCCCCACTTTACCACTATCGAGCTTAAAGTAAGAATGACAGATAGACGTGGGCTTAAATTCTTCAATTATTTTTAATTTAATATTGATGTTTTTGCTTTTTTCCTTCATCTGATAAGACAACGGCAGCAATAAAAAATGCGACTTCATTTTTAATGTACCCCAATCTACAACAGAAAGTAAAGCAAATGCGCAAAGACAAGATTTTTTTTTTCATAATATTTCCAACATTTTGTGGAATACAATGAAGACACAATATAAAAAATACTTAAACGTAGAACAATTTTATTTTATTGAATAAGTTCTGCAAGAAATTTGATATTTCCATTTCTCCAGCCATGTAAGTGAGGCCTTTAATTTCACCACTCAAATCGCATTATGCCGAATTCTGTCGGAAAGCTGAGAACGGAGTGTCTTTCCACTAGATTTTCTAATGACAAAAAAAACTATTAAAAGCAACATACAATATTTTTTCAACAATTTCAAAACAAGGAAAAAGAAAGTAGCTTCAAAATTGCCTAAAAATGTATGACAAAGCTATTCTCATCTATTTTACTATTTTATATTTGAAAAGAGAATAGTACATATGCTTTAGATAGTGCTCACTTCACCTCAGGGATTGATTAGGAACCGCTTTGACTTCAATGGTTCATTTATTTCCTGTATTGATGATAAATTCGCTTTGAAACTCGATTCGAATACATTGGCTGTATAAGTACGTATGTAGTCGAGATTTATCTGGGGTGAAGTGGTTTGGTTTTTTTAAAGCGTGGTGGTTATTAAAGTCGTATTTGTAAATTGTATTTAAAATTGAATATTTTTTATTTGTTTTTATTTTTATGCGTATTAATAAATACAGTGGCAAATGGATTTTTATATTTTGGCCATAGATTCAAGTAAAATAAAGGTATTTATATTTAGTTTGAAGCTGATATAATCCTGCGTATAACAGATTACCTGGGAAGAATTCAGTCAGAACACTCCGTTTTCCAGTACCCGCTAGCATTGGAGGTAAAAACCATAAAAGTAAATTATAAATATAAAACAACAAGAAAACGTAAAAAAAAATCAACTAAGCGGGACTTTAATCCATGACTCAAGGAAACTAGCTACTAGCTAATAATCCCCACATTATATCAGGAACATCCCTTACATTATATCAGGAAGACAGAGAAAAAATTTAAACAGTTTACTATATTTGTTACTACCTTTTCTTTTTTAGACCTATCTTCGATGGTGATAACAAATGCCGGCGTACTATTTTAATTATAATTATACATATTTTTTCTTTCTATCTTCTTACATTTTTAGATATAAATTAAAAAAACTCCAAAACAGCAAGTTTAATATCGCTCAATTAAGTTAACAATAAAATTGTTTTTATTCTATCAATAAAATTCACACGTTATTTATATTTTAAAGATTTGAAATGTTCATAGTTACAGTGCCTACAGCTTCTGGTTCGAAAGCAATAGCGGTGACTTAAGAGACAAATTGGATTAGCTTTCCAGATCAAGTTTAGATTTAAAAGTTTTGTTGTGCGTCTTTGGGGACCTCTACGATTTTTCCACGTTGATCTGCAGCTTGAAAAACGTATTAAATATTTTTAAGTATGTGCAAAAATATATTTTACGAAAATGAATTATTTCAATATGTACAAAAATATATTTTACTTTTAAACATTTTTTAAAGTGTTATTCCACACTTAGGAAAGAAAAATACTTATTTAGAAAACGTATAAAAATTTGAACGTAGCGGGACTCGAACCCGCGCCTCCTGGAAACCTTTTACTTAATTGAATTATTAAGAGCAACATTTATTATAAAGTATGGGTTCGATTACCACTCGAAGAAATAAAATATTTAATATTTTCATTACTTGAACTCTGGTGGCAAAGCAAAGCCCGGCGTTGAATTCAGTAATTAACACGCAATGCCTGCAGAGCTTGGCGGAAAGTGGGGAGCGGAGTGTCTTAACACTAGGCCCCATCTGAATATCTTGCTATATGTTGTTGTTTGAGCTCGCATTGTTAAAATTAAAAGTCTTTTTATATTGTCTTTACCATATAAAAATATACACCGTATATAACTTTTAAACTAAATAGCATTGTTTTGAGTCCCTGCATCCAAATACAGCCGCATACTACATTGTAGACCCAAGCAATTGAATTCCGGTAGCCCGATGTGGAATGACGCGCGCTATAGGACTCCACCCTTTCGTTGTTGACATGCCACCTATCCACTAGCTCGGACTGCTTCGAATATTTGAGTCGAAACTTCAAAGGTAAGTTTCAAGTTGTAGTATCAAATGTAATAAGTTTGTAATTATAGAGGAACTAAGTCATTATGTAATTATGAAAATCATGTTATGTACGTTCTGATATGTTGAAATTATTTTATAATCGATGTCGTTCTGGGGTTGAAATATTTCTTATTATCCATATGGGTGGATTTTTGATTTAGGATATAGAACTTGAGTTTCACTTGCGGAAAGTATTTTTTGTTTCTCTAAATTGCTGCTATATCATGTAGCATTCGGTTCTTCTAATTCAAATGCAGTGATCTCCATGGTAGGGAAGTAGAGATTAATATTTCACCATTATTTTGGAAAATCTTTAAGATGGCACCTACTATAATAAAATATATCACGTTATTCTTATTTTTTTGTACACTATAAAAGTGTATATCAAGCTTGAAATAAACCTTCAAATTCCCTATTATAATTTTCAGTACATAGCAAAGCAGGCAGATGAAACCTGGGAACCTAGTGTTAAGACACTCTGTTCCCATTAAGACCATTTCCAACTTTCCACCTCAAGGCATTGCATGTTGAGTGGCAGAACTGAGCCCCACGCTATACCACGTTACCAGAGTGAACAAATGATATATTAAATAGTTCATTCCCCGAGTGGGAATCAAACCTATAACAATAACATTCGTGTCTTGAAATAGTATTAGTATAAAATATTATTTATCAAACCCTATAATTATAATTAAAATTATCATTTCAAATAACATGAACTTAAATTCTTCTCCATTTAAATCAAAGGAGGTCATGAAAATTTCCTTTTAATAAGCTTAATAAAAGCTTTAGTATACTAATTTGAAAATTCTACAACGACATACACACATTATTAAAGTGGAATTAAATTCCAGTATCTGATGCGATCGGATTCCGCCCTTGCGCTGTTGACATGTCACTACTCTGCCATATATCAGGGTCTTTCCTCTGGGATAAGTAATAGAAGTAAATAAGAAACAACAGATTTATATTGGTAGAAAGAGTAAATGTACGATTTTGTTGATTGTGCGTTGGGTGGATGGATTTTTTTTTTAGCTGATATCCCAAACACCTTTAAAAACATTACTTCAGTTTCACGCTGTATCCCGCACACAGCAGGGTAGGCAGAGGGAACCTAGTGTTAAGACACTCCGTTCCCCACTTTCTGCCGAATTCTGGAGGCACAGCGTGTTGAGTGGCAGAACTCAACGCCGCGCTTAACCTCGACACCAGAGCGAAGAAATTAAAATATAAATTTAAGTAAATATTTCATCTCCTCGAGTGGGGATCGAACCCACAACCAGTCGCAGTTTGCAGTCACACCTCGTGCCGCTGCGCCACGACTGGCCTCTTAAAAAAACATTATTTAATAAATAATGCCTTGGCTCGTGATGTGTCTAGTGGTTAGAATCGTTTATAGTTGTGATCGTGAAGAACCCAAAATCTTTTAGAGATTCAGAGGTAACAGTGTTAAAAAAGTTATTTATGCCATTAGAAGGTTTCGCTTTAATAAAATATTTGCCACCAGAAGTTTATTCAAATAACTGAAACTCGACAATATAACATTGTCATAACTCGAAGCTCGTCCGAAGAAAAGCCAAGAGCTATCTACTATCTTCCTCTCCACTATAACTGCGAACTAGTTATAATAAAAGGAAGAAAGAGTAAGGGCATCGCCCCGCCCCTACACCGTCCTACCAGACTACAGCAGTCTTATTGAACTCTCCGAATATTATGGTTAACAATCTTGTATACGAGTATACAGCTGATTTAGTCATATTTAATTATTTTTTTTTGAGTTTTTTGCAAAACCATATACCAATAACTACATATATTTATTAAAAAGGTCCAAATTAACTGTTAGAAGTAATTTGTTCACAATTCCTTACAATTCATTGATAATTTCATTACTTTTAAAAATAAGGTGATTTTACACCCATTATAGACTTAGTGGGTTATGTAATTCATTATAGCTATTAAAGGTTAACAATATTAAAGAGTACAAAGGCACTTTCTTTCTTATTTTTTTGAAAGATATATCTCTTAATTGATTTTATACGGAAACCGAACACAATATCCAGTGCCATAACATAGCAGCTGCTGCTGCATATTTTACCTTAAGCCATACGCTTAGTGAAATTTCTGAAATGACGGAAAATTTATTATTTTATCTAGTTGAGAAAGATTTTCCTGAAAAGTTAATTTAACCAGTAGTATAATAGTTTTACACGCAAGAATCTATCTTTTCTATGTTCAAAAATTTATATATTTGTCCGAAGAATGAATTTGGGTTAAGCATAAACCATATTAAAGACAAACAGTGGAAAATAAGTTAAAACTAAAATAATAAAAATACATTATATGTATACAGGCATAAAAGCGTAGGTTAATAAGTTATACTTGATATCACACTAAACTGCCATAGGTAGACAAGAAATAGGGTCGGCCGGATTTCCCATATAAAATTTATGATACTTACCTCGCGTTTTTATTGCTTTATTGTAATTTCTTTCGCTCAGTGAGGTAGGTGCGTACCCTTGGATCCTTTAATGAGACGCAGAGTTTCCTTTTTCTGTCTGTACATGTTCTCCAGTAGATCTTCGAGAGCAAGACCAAAGCCGTTTCTTCTTCTGCACCTCGTGTGAATGCCCGTAGGACCTTGTTACATGCCACAGTGACCTCCATCATCCCCGGAGTGCATGGCTGCCTCTTTGACCAATTCTATGTTGAGCTGACTAAGGGTCATCCAGAGTTCGGGGAAAAGTATAACCCCACGAATAAATATACTCGCCACTCTGCCACAACATAACCCGAACCTTTTTCTAAAGGTGCGAGAGAAGGCCTGGAAATGTTTCCAGATACGACCGCAATAGAGCCATCCAGATCACCAGTCCAGTGAGTATTAACAGAGACTACGTATGGCTCACACACTACGGCAATGTCAATGCGCCACTCCATCATGGATTGCATCTTTAGGTCCAGCGCTCCAGCGGAGTGATTGACGTTCGTCTGCAGAAAGTGTATTAGATGCCGGTCCATTATGACAAGCATCTAATAGTGCTATTATACTATCCTCCTGGCTCTGACAGCCGCCTCCAGAGCCTCAAGGCGTAAAGCTTATCTCTCACACCACCAAGATCCGTCCCTTTTCCACAATGGTTTTTGTGAATCGCTCGAGCATAGCACCACAGCTGACATTATTCTTCTGGGGTCAAGAAGTAAATCTGAAACAGTAACAGTGTTGACAGGACAGCCGTCAGTATTTGCAACGGCATTTATCACTGATCGCTATCGCAATCGCTTCTGTTGTTAAGGTGATCGCCATGGTGCGAGCTTGCTTAGCCACTTTAAGTCTGCGTGCTGCCTCTTCGCAATTTTTAATGTCATTATTTTTACTACAGACTTTCTCCTATTGTTTGACTAGCTTTAGCTTAAAATTTTAATACTAAAATAAATACAATAAAACTATAGTGGTATATTTCTTGAGATTATGAAGTCATTTTCTTCATTTCCAATTATTACGGTTTCATGTTAAAATCTATTTACGTATCCTTATATTGGCACGCGATCATAAATTATTATCATTTGTGAGCTTTTGTAATATATTTATATTGATTGGTCATTAGAGGTAAGTTATTAATATAATGTTATTGCTATTACTTATCTTTCTTTATGATTTTGCACATAAATAACCTGATGACGATATTTTTTATAATACTATTTAGTATAGTATTTTTATTATAGTATCAAACTGGTTCATGATGTCAGGTGGCGAAACTAAACGCCGCCCGTTTTCTTCGTTACCAAAGCTAAGAAATACAAATAATTCATTACCCCGTGAGATGGGAATTGTACCCACACCTTCACGTTTACAGTGACACCACCACGACAGCTAGGACATATTTAATTAATCGCGCGATATTTTTTGACGAATATAAAGAGATAATACGTAGTAGTATCTTTAAAATATACTTCCCTTGGAAGCTAGAGTGACACATTATAGAGATTTTTTAAGTACATGCTGTATCCCGCAAATAGCGGAGTAGGCAGAGGGACCCTGGGAACCTAGTGTTAAGATACTCCATTCCTATTAAGACACTTTTGTTACCCACTTTTCCTCGAATTCTGGAAGTATGGCGTGTTGAGTGACCGAACTCAACGCTGCCTATCGAAAAGCGTATAATATTGATAAAAAAACACCCATTATTAAATATTGAAGCTGACCTCAATTTGAACTCAACTAATCTACGAATATCAAATTAAACTTTATTACTATTAATATTATATAATTATATTTCATGAATCTAATATTAGGTGGATTTTCTGTTATAATAACTAGCTAATTAATAATGTACAATACACTTCTGTTAATGTCGGTATGTCGATTAGGGCGCTACGTAATTGACTATTGAGCATCTGTAATTATCTTAACTCTGTCTAACGAGTCTCATCAAGCATAAGCCACGAGAGATGTCAGAGATGTTTCACGCTGTATGCCGCTAGTATTAAGACCCACCCCATTTTCCGCCGATTTCTGATGGTGTGAGCTGAGTTGCGGAACACAACGCCTCGCTTTGCCTCGGCACCAGAGCGAAGAAATGAAATTATTATATATTTCATATCGCCGAGTGGAGATCGAACCCACAACATGTGATGTGTAGAATTATTTTTTGTGTTGAATTAAAATTGTCTAGGTTGGATTTAGGCAAAAATTTTACATTTGCTTTTTTTTATCAGAATAGACAGAAAGAAGCTCAACAATACGACACAATTTTCCAAAAGTCGTTGTGTTTTGTTTGTTTAACCGAACTGCAAAAATTAAGAAAGTTTTAAATATAATGATTTCCCCGAAGCGATCGTACCTAATATCTTGTGTGTGTGGCGCCATGCCATCAATTATTCTATACTTATTTATTACAAATTCTAATTTAGATTTTTTTCCAAGTTTGATTAAAAAACTGTAAAATGTTCGAAAATATATTTTAAATTACCCTGTCGTGATGCGTTTTATACGACGGCCGGTGTCCACTTTCAGGTTGAAATACACCGCTGCATGCTTGAGAACAATGCTAGTAAATTGCGTTGAAACTTTATTTTGTTTTGTAAATGTATGGGAAAAGTTACAGGTATAAATTTGTGGTAAATGCACTTTTGTGGTGAAATATTTGCTAATTTAAAAATACTATATTACCTATATTTTATAAATATTTTTTTATTTAGAAGGGTTAATAATCCGTTGCCCACCTTCCGCCCAATTGTCGAGGTGTTGCATTGAATAGCGGAGTTCAACGTCGTGTTTTACCAGGACAATAACGAGCGAATATCAAACCCACACTCCGTCACCCCGTCATGCTTACAGCCGCCATGTCGCTGCGGTATAACGGCTGGTATTTTTTTGATCATTAATTAGATAAACACGAAATTATTTAAAAAAAAATATTAAAAAAAAAAATATTTAAAAAAATTATTAAAAAAATATTCTTGAAAAATAGTAAGCATGTAAACGAAACATGAAATCAAACTGATTCAATGTATTTTTGGATTGTAAATAACAGTTGATGTATTTTAAATTAACATAGGGTAATAAATTCTTTGATTTTCACGATTATTACACATTTCACGGGTAGTCTACCCGTGACTACGGACTACTGCAAAGTTTTCGATATGTCGCGTTTCCAAAAATTTATAATATAAAATATACACCATTAATCTGGTTAAAATAGTTTCATTTAAAATAACATAGGATAATTAAAACTTATACATAAAGCTCATATATTGTGTTTCGTTATAACCTTTGAACAGTCTTTCAGAGTGTAAGAAATTTGATATTTAATACACAATTATACATTTTCAATATAATTATAAATCAACAAATGAATTAAAAAAATCTATAAAACTTTTTTCAAATTGTAAAGAGCCCAGTAGTGGTGCAGGGGCATAAGTGTGCGGATGTGACAAGTTGGGGTACCATTCTCACTTGAGAAATATTAATATTTTCATCTCCTCGCTGATGTAACGAGGCGAGGCGTTGAGAGAATTTGGCGGAAAGTGGGGAACGGCACTTCCGTTCCCGTTCCGTTCTTAATGGGAATGGAGTATTTTAGTACTAAGTTTCTAGATTCAAACTGCATACGCTATGTGAGAAGAAAAAAAGAATAAAAGAAGAAATTTAAATAAAATAGAAATTAAAATAAAAACGACGTTGATTTTGTCTCTCAATACACAATGCCGCTAGAGAAGAAGTATCTTAATGGTTAACTAAGTGTCTTAACTCTATATTCCCACTGCCTTTCCCTCCTAACTGCTGTCTGCTCCGTGCTGGGATACGTAAAAAAAAACAAATTGAAAACGTCTCAAACAAAATGTGTAAATATGTTTACTTAAAATTATAATTTTAACATAGCAACAACAACTCTTAACTTAGTAGTCAGAGTGCGTGGTTTCTAAGACGCACTGGTTCGATTCCCGCAACTTTAAAATTTTATATATTTTCAAAAAATGTTTTTGTACCCTTAATGTGAATTTTTTTTAAAAAATATAAAAATAAATCATTACAAACTTTAAATGAACACAAAACTTTGCCTGTTCCTGTATACGTCCAATCAGGAGATATCTTTAAAAGATTTAATTCAAGACTGAAACTAAACCTGATTAAAAAGATTTAAAAGTGTCACGACTACTGCCACTGTCTTTCCATTAATCCTTGGTCTTATGCCGCGACAAAGTTAGATGGGGGATTTAAATGCGAAGGCTGTCTTTATTAAACTTTCCAGACCATTCTGGCTTCCGCTCTAATTATAGAGTACTTTTTGTTAATCTCGCCGGCGTTACGTAGAATCTCATAAAATTAATAAGACTAGGCTGGAAATGCAATGCAAATGAATAAAATTTTTCACCGTTTTACGTTCGTAGCTTAATTTTTTTTTACTTGTACTTTCTTTTTTTTTTTTTGTTGAAACTTTTATATTTTTTTTCTATTTTTGCGACTTGTAGTGTTTTTTTGTTATAGTTTCACGTCGTATGGTATTAGTACTTACTATGATATCAGAAATAGTTCAGTTTGATTATTTTTGTTTTAATTTTAAAAGACAAGCTCAAGTCAATTTCAATATCACGCGTAAAAAATGGTTACTCGACAAAAAAAGTTATATATAAGGAATAGTAAAAAGATGTAGCTAGACGTGTTGTCTAGGCAAAGTGCGGTATTGAGTTCTGCCACTCAACACGTGATGCCTCGGAAATTCGCCGGAAAGTGGGTAACGGAGTATCTTAATACTAGGTTCCATTCCCTTACCCAGCCTATATGCGGAATACAGCATGGAGCTGAAGAAAATAGTCAAAAGAGGAGGAGAAAAAGGAGTTAACGAATTAAAAAGTATCGATGTTCCTTTCAATAATTCTATTGGATCTCGAAAAATTATTTACCAACTGTACTTTCTGTACCTAGTCAACCTACTAGTATTTTTACAAGTTCCTTTTAGCGCAAAGTTCCTTTGGAAGTAGTTCAGTTGAGTTATATAAAACTTCTTATTGAGTTCTATTTGAAGTAAAATTGTAAGCTGAAGATATAAAATGTTATATAAAATGTATTGAACGACATATCCTACAGTGAAGTTATTCAAATTTCCTTTATGAAGCTTCACCTGATTATTTGAATTTGAAAAACAATACAGAGGTAGTTGTGGGTTCGATCCCCACACGAGCGCGTTGCCCCAAAAGCCCGGCGTTGAGTTCCGCTACTTAATACGCAATGCCTCCAGAATTCGGCGGAAAATATGGAGTGGAGTGTCATAGCACTAGGTTCCCTATGCCTACCCTGCTACAAGCAGGAGCACAAAATTTATTATAACAATATTTTAGTTTTTTTTTTTCAATAATTTAATTTTAATTTCAAATAGTGAAATCAATATAAATATATATTTTAAGTAGACGCTAGCGCTATACAAGTTTACACAGAATAAAAACCGTCGTTTTATTACATTCGTTGACGGTGAACGCTGCTCGTTCAATAGCCAATATACGTAGGTAATATAGGTATGACATTTTGAAGTTAAGGACAATAATTTTTCGTCTCTATAGAGCAATTTGTAGATTAAAATGTTTTTTAAAATATCACGTGAATTGATTTTATTTTAATTTTCGTAAATAATAATGTATATTAATACATTAAAAATATTTAAACGAATAGATTCGATGAAGCCAGTCGTGATGTTGGGTTACAAGCGTGTGACTCTAAATGCGAGAGGTTCGATTTCCACTTGGGAAATCGACAAAGTGCGGCGTTGAATTCCGCCACTCAACACGCAATGCCTGCAGAATTCGCGCGCAAAGTGTGAAATAGAAGTATCTAAATAAGTACGGACTATTTTTTCACTAGGTTTCCAGGTTCCCAGGTGAAGCTATTAAACTTTGGATTTTTAGTATTGTAATAAATCCAATGCGTACTTTAGTTAACATAGCAGCGGATAGGGGCCTCGTTATCGCTTGTTCGACTAACTTCCTTGTACCGCTTATAACTTGTTCAGATACGTCCCCCTGGGTACGCTTTAAGCAACATCTTAGAGATATGAGCATACAATCAAATAGCTGTACTGTACTGTGCAAATACGACAAGATTTTTATTTCTATTTCAATATTTAAAATTTGTTTTGATATTGCTTTATTTATTGGAAACGTTTAGAATAAATATATGTTTGGCGTATTTTTATTTATTTTGTGTGACCACCAGGTAGTAGTATTTGTTAAGTAAAATTTATTAAAATTATGAGGCCATATATGGGCCATAAGAGACTCAAACACGAATGGGATTGAATGAAATCTTTAATAATATTTTTTATATAAAACTTTGCTTTAGATGATACTCTGTTCCTCACTCACCGCCTAATTTTGACACTCGACACGCAAAGTACATACTTTGCGTGTCGAGTGGTGAAACTCGACCTCAGGTTTTGTCTTTATACCACAATAAGGTAATGAAAATACTTCATTCCATCGATGTAAATCGAACTCACACCCGTCGCCTTTGAAACCAGTTGCTGCGCCACTGTGGCCTACAAAAACGTCAATCAACTTTAAATTAACTCATCACTCCGTATATTTGACAAATAGTAAATTCTTCATACAAAAATCAATAAATCCATAATCATTCAAGGGGAAAGTAGATCAATCATCGTTCGACACAGCAGCTATAACGCGAATTCTACATAAAATATTCAGTGCCGTAGCAGGACTTATAATTTATTATGTTTTCTTTGATTAATGTTACAAGCTGGCATTGTACCGCGTTACTTGTGATGTAAGTACACGAAACCACGACATTAAATCGATATGGTCGTGTGAAGTCTGTTTGAAGGACAAATGTATGAATGAAGAATTAATTTAAGTAGTTCGACTATGGAATTTTGTTGGAAATATTATTTTGTTATAGTGTTT